>BRZM01000373.1:7411929-7485434 GCA_033238685.1 Lates japonicus | reverse complement strand
GGATATATATGAAAAATCTTAACTTATCTTATCTTATCTTATCTTAAATACTGTCAAAAGGCTTATGCTGAGGAGGTGCAAAGGAGTCTGAACCAGAGGTATTAAACACAGTTAGGAAACTTGAAACCAGTGTGTTTGGCTTCAATCAATTTGTTTTAATATTTTCAGGCCTTAACCAGTGCATTACTACAACTAAGCATTAAGAGTTAGTCAGGAAGGGATGAACAGCTAGAGATAGAGAGAAGTTGGAGAGGAAGAAGAGGATAGCATGTGCTGCACTGGAAAACTGGCTACCTTGGAGGCCAACAGGTGAGATTACTGAAAAAATATAGGTCAGCTACACCACAAATAGATCTAATTCTGTGGGAAGCACTGTGTCAAGACAGGGTTCATGCTTGAGCTGTTGGTCTTATAGGCTCCTCTGAGACTCCTCTAGATGTTGCGTTTTATAGAAATTAGGGAAAATTAAATATCCAAAAGAAGAAATAAGCTGTGTCTGTATCTGGACCCGTTGGGTGGCTTATTCTCCAGCCAGCCTAACTCTTTACATAATGTTAGATGCCTAATGTGCTTGACATAGTGTCAGCTGTCATGTCCGCAGTCACACAGAGTTTTTGTTTTCACAGATCCATTCAATTGATACACAATAATTCATCCTCTGTCCTACCATGCCCTCTAGGGTTATTGGATCAGGGATACCTGACAGCTTCTTATCATTGGGTCAACTGTGCCAGTGCAAGTGGAGAGAAAGGAACGGCTGAAGAGGTGTATCAGCCAAGGGAAAATGCTGATGACAACAAAGTAGAATTCTGTCAACAAAATACTGTAAATAATCACTAAATGCAATCACACTTGCCGCTCAATTGAAACTGCAGTGGCGCTGGGCCTACCAACAAATGAAAGGCAACAACTGGGTGCAAATGATCAGGCTGATGAGCTTTAATCCTCCAGAACTATTCTGATATATGAATAATCAGATTTGTAAAGTTTCGAGATGGGGAATAGAGGTATTTTTCAGCATGATGATGGAAAGAAGAGGTTCAGATAAGTTATTAATTCTCTCTGTGGACAATAAAGCTCTCGACGCAGCCATCAATCAACAAACTTTGGGCCCAGTCTTCATGGTATTGAATAGTAATACCATAGTAATTTCCTCAACCAACCCTGATATCAACATCGGAGAAGCGACTGAGCAGCTGCTATCACTTCAAATTATGGTACCCTTTCACCCCAATACCAGCCAAACCTGAAAGATTTGGCTGGCAGCAGGCTCAGAGACCAAGTCAATCTATGAGATGACAAGCAATCTACCAACAGCACACAGAAGTGCTGCTATGTTAATGAAGCCTTCAACAGCAAGAAGAAGTGACAACTTTTCACCTCTCTTCACCTTGCTAACAATACTTGTGAGAAACACTATCCTGGTAGGATCTGTGTAAAGATAAAAATTAAAAAAAAGATGGTGGAAACTCCCACCATCTGTGCGATAGTCTGGAGCTGTTCCAGCACCAAGATACTTTCTGTCAGCGTAGCTCACTTGCATCAAGTGCCATAAAGTCACTGACCGAAACCGTAATAGGTTGTCACTCTATGCTCAGATTGTCAGTCTGGTGGTGGTCAAGGGGCAGAGAGGAAAGAATGAAGACGATCACATATCACAGTTCCATTCATGGTGGGGAGGCTGCACAGGCCAGGAAGTGCTCTGTGACAGTGTAGTCAATGGGGACAGTTTACGGTATTTCGGTTTCCTGCTCCTCCCACAGCCATCTATGCATGTTTATGGCTTTATTTGATCAGTGAGTCTTGAAATGTATTATTTAAGAAAATGAACTCAGTGAATCTGTTCCACAAATCAAGTTCAAATAAAAGTTACCATGCAAATCTAGCCAGAACCCAGAGGGTAACGCAGAGCACTTAGGTACAGTGGGGCTTTGAGCAACACTAACTTCAACTAATAACATGCTCACAATTACAATACTATAGCATGCTCATGTTTAGCATACCGTATTTACTATATTCACACATTTATTTTAGCATGATAGCATACTGTTTAAAAGAAATGAGGAGAATGTAAAATGCTCCAACGCTGTCAGTCATATATCTCTGACTATAGGAAAAATAAACTTTTACTCCTGGGGCGCTCGAAATAGCTCCTTCCCTTCGCTCTATGGACTCAAAGTCCTTAAACCTCTCATCACTCAGCAGCATCTTGGCAACACCACGCAATTATTTCAGGATAACAAGACCAAGCCCTATCTAAATAGATAGAAAGAGCCATGGCTGTTTTAGTGGTCACAGCACCTCAGTTTACCAATCTGTGCACACAGAACAAATTTTTGCACCATGTGACTGAGAGATTCGGTTAACTTTAATCAAAGTTTACAAAGGTTTACAAGTGTAATAATCTGTGACAAGACTAAACACAGTGTGTGCCACAACTTCTGGGCTGCTTACTTCCTCTGTTATATTATTATTCACAAAGTTTGGAAAAACAAAATTATTAGTAGGAAGATTTTTTTTACTAATGAAAAAGAGGCTGCAGTTTCCCTAATTAAAATGTAGAGGTCAGACCTTTAGATAGGAAGTTTCTGTACTTGCAATTCTTTCTGATATATTTGATCATGTGTTTAACATAATAATTGTGTCCTTAGAAACACATTTAAGTCTATTTAATTGCTGCAGGTTTCCTCTAAATTAATGGATTGAGAGGATTTTTATTTCTGGAAAGCAAACACAAGGTCACAGAGAGGATCTTTCCCCAACTGTATTGCTGATACTTTAAAAGGGTTTCAATCTAAATGGGTGTGCACGTTTGCACCAGTGGCCATTAACAGACTGCTATATTCAATCTTGTGGTTTTTAGGCTGCGTTCTGCATGCCTGGAAATCTTCTTAAGTATTAGGAGAAAGCGGCTACTAATAATAACCTGTGTCTGTGCGACATTTCATTAACGTCATTAAGCTGCATATTTTTATTTAGTGATCACTCTGAATTCATTAAAAGCATAACTTTTCCTTCACCTCTGTCCCTCATCTTGTGAAACTTTGTCCTCATTTATGCTCTTCCTCAAAACAAAATATTAGCAAAATCACCTACATCCCTTCACACGTGCATACTCAAACACTAACACCCTTATAACACATAAGCTAAACATTACACCTTCAATTCGTTGACGCCACTCCGACCTCCTGCAGCTTTGGCCCGGCTCTGTGACTTTTTAGAAATCTCAGTGTCCTCAAAGTGCTTATAGAGAAATCTTGACAGGCAATTTGTTATGGGAACTTTTGGTGAATATAACTTATTTCCACTGAAATTACATTAAAAGAAAAAGTTAAAAAAGGTGTTCAGCACTTGCTTTTGACATATCTGTTTATGGTGTTTAAGCCACGAGTGATACAGGAACCACAACAAACTCTCTCTCTTCTGCTTCTGCACAAACACATGGCTTTGAATTGTTCATTTAACAGGCCTGCTTAAAACTCTTCTGATGAATACATCAGGGTAAGGATAATTTAAGGATGTAGGCAGTACATTAATAGCATATGGCTAGCTGAAATGATTCTTTTAGCAAAATAATTCAGATTTGACACAGTAATTGTTTTAATATTTTTATATGATTTGGCTGAATGCTAATTCTGTTTACATCAGCTTGTTTTGTGAGGTTGTGAGTAACTGTAGTAGCAGCTGA
Organism: Lates japonicus; assembly: GCA_033238685.1. Taxonomy (NCBI): domain Eukaryota; kingdom Metazoa; phylum Chordata; class Actinopteri; family Centropomidae; genus Lates; species Lates japonicus. The sequence goes on along the minus strand of BRZM01000373.1, from coordinate 7,481,746 downwards.
CTCAGTATCTTGTCAGCCTAACAGTGATGCTGATACAGAAGCTTTCTATTAGCTCTTTGGTTATTTGATCACTTTAGGAAGAAGAAATGTATCCAGTTTTACATTTAAATAACACTGTAATATTACCAGATACACTGCACCTCTGCATTTTAGTGCTGATGAATTAAATGATTAGATGAAATACGAAAAATATTATCCTCCACTGTTGGGATAAAGCAGATCAGCTTTTTTTCTGTAAACACAATGAGAAAAAATGGGAACACATAGGACAAGGTTAAAGTCTGGGGAAGTATTCAATATAATGACTGGAGGGTGACCTGTGACCTCTCTCTACTATACAAAGTTGAGGTAGTGTCTGACGAGCATTTTGTCACTGTTGGCAGACAGATTTTCAATTCAACAATACCACTACTACTTAAGTGAGTACACACTGAGGGCTCTATGAGGCTCTCTGAAGGTGAGATTGATGCAGCATGAGGATCTGCCAACATTTTCTGCTCTGTTCTATCAGCCACTTTGGTATGTACCATGCATTTACTAGGCCTGTTGATGCGCCATGATGATTAGACAATGGAAATCACTGTAAAACACGGAAGAGCAACATCAGAGTGTATGGGGCAGAGAAAGAGCCAACCAAAGATTATGATGACAGATTACTATTTATATAACTGTGCTAGGAACAATTCAGCAGCAGCACCATGATACTATTTAAGTTAGAATGTTGATAGTAAAGGAATAAAGTTGAAGTGATTACTTGATTAACTGATTAGCCAATCACAGGCAATGGACTGCCACCTATTTTTGATAATCATTAATTATTTAAATACAATAAAAAATTCACCATTATTTAGCCAGCATCTGTGTTTCTTTATCTTATTATAGTAAACTACAGATAATAATTGAGGGTGGGGTGGGGGGTGGGACGGACTTTTGTCAGAAATAAAAAGTAAATTTGAACATATTGCTTATGAGCTGCAGAAGTGCTTCCAATCTTCTACTATATTATCAAAAAGCCCTCAAATGAATTTTGCATTTGCAAAAGATCTGACATTCTCTATAAACTCGCGCAACAGTCATCCTCCAGTCCTTTGATTTTAAGTGACAGAGCCAACTTGGATACTCATCCTCAGAAATGACATAAAGGGGCGTACATAGATTGAATACAGGAGAAGTAAAAAAAAAAAACTGGCTCTTCAATCTGAACAGGCTCCCCGTTGTGTCCATGGTTCTTATGCTTGTTCTGTCTAAACTACTCACCCCCATGCATGGCTGATCTGGGTTACCAGAGTAGGACAAAAGCGATTTTGTGCCTCTCACTGAAATCATTCTTCTTTCAAGCGGGGAATATTGTTTAGGAGAGGCAGTTTAGAAATCTGCACTATTTAGAAATCTTTAAAACACTTCGAAAAATTGCTGGAATCAACAAACCACATTACACTCTTCCATTAGAAAGCCCATAATGACAAATTAATGCTCTTTGTGTTTTCTACAAATCTACTTGACTTCAATCAGTCACATTAAAGTGAGTGTGATGGTTGTCCTCACAGATTAGGCAAAAACTATTCTGTCTGGTTCAGTTCTGCAACTTTGGGAATTTAGGATTTTGGTATTTTGCACATATCTAGAAATTGCACATTGTATACTTACTTATCCACATGGGATTAGGGACACTGGTATCTTCAGGCGAAAGGGGTAGTGATGGCTTTGAAAGTTTTATCAGTGACCTCAAAGTCGGTGACAATGTGTTCTTCTTCAAAAAGCAGTATCTGAACATGAATAGCCTTTACAAATGCAGAAAACATTTAAAGTGCGCTGTGTTGCTAAAGGTACCTTCGCTCATCTCAGTCACTTATTTTAAAGAAACATTTGATGTTTAGTCTTTCTGTCCTTTGATATAAATCATTAATTTTTCTTTTTACATTTTATCAGATTAAAAAAACAAAAAACAATCTGGTACTATAGGCCTTGATTTTATGATTCATTATTTATCATTAATTAATCTGCAATAAAATTAATGATATCGTAATGAAATGAACTAAAACAAAAGCATAAAAGCTCAAATTTTCCTAAGCACTGAGTGTGACACATGCTGTGAGCAGGCAACAGTACAATAGCCAAATCTCGCTAAGGGCTGGGTCAAAAGTGTTTTTCAGATTATGTCGTTAAATATTCATTAAGTGATTTATTGCCACTTGGAGCATTACAACAAACATAAAACTGACATTTTTTCACTTATGTGATGAAATCATTATATCATACACCATTACCATTTATTTGGAGTTGTGTTTCTGGCCACCTAATGAATGTATGATATACACTTTCCTTTTAAGCGTGTTTGGTATTGTAACTCATTGCCAAAATGTCTAATATCTACGCGGCTCTCGTTGCTAAACAATGTGACCCTGATGACCCCTTTCACATTACACACAAAAGTCATGTTTCTCCATTATTAATATGAAGCTAAACTAATTCTGCTTTTTAAGCTCAAGAGGTATGTGAAAGAGGTCAGATATTTTGGGCTAAATCTTGTTTGCAGTGCCTAAGTTGACAGTACAGGCCAGAGATTGCTTACGTACAGCCCAAATATTTCATCCTGAAACATGAGGATATTCCAGTTTTCCAGCCTTATTCATGTTTTAGTCATAAGGTTTTGTGTCTGTGACATTCAAAATTCTTGCCAGTGTTCTCAGTTTTGCCACAGTCGGCTGCAAGTTATTTGCTGCTGTAAATAAACTCTTTTCACCTGACAGTAGGGTTACCTTGGAGGCGTTACACAGGTTAGATTCCCACACAGCAGATGTTGTTGTGTCAGTGTATCATTAAAACTACATGAAGTGTTTTTGAAGCTTTTGCCACGTCTCAGCAAGACATCACACAAGCAAGTCTGCTACTGGAGTTAGAACTGCGCTTTAGTCAGCCAATCAACACCCAGTATTATTGGGTTCGTATTTTATGAGGTACACCTCTGCCAATCTAATCATCAAATAACGGACCACCACCTTTGTTCTACCCTTTCCTGAAACTCTTCTCTGGCAGAGGGTTAAATATATCCGCAGTAGACTATAATAATTGGGGGTTGTGTACTGATTGCATTTGCGACTCTGATTGTGCAGGAATGTATGAATCATGAGTCTGCCTTTGAGGAAATGCAGAAAGACAAAAGAGGCCAAGTGTTGCTGATTGATCTGGCCAGACTGATCAGCCTGCTTTCCATGGACATCCTGTCAGCAACAGTACTGTGGGAAAATACAGACAGTGCAGCTGAACACAGAGCTGATAGAGCAGATTGTAGCATTTATGCCCTACTTGTCACCAGTGCTAACCCACAGCAAATTTACAATGCTGTCTGATGTTTGCTGTGCAGGTGAAATCAAGAAAGAGGAGTGCTGAGCTGCATAAAATGGGGTTTGAAACTTTTATTCAACACATAAACTACCAGAGGTGACCACTGAATAAATGTATCTGTCATCTAAGCACTGTTAGCCAGTAATGCACTAATGGCATATGTTGTGAGATACTGCTAGTATGGCTGGAGACAGGAACATTTGTTTTGCATGCTTGTAAAAAGGCAGTAAAAGCGGTTCTAATTTTAAACCGCAGCACTTACTGGACAAAAAGCTGCTAGATCATAATTCTTCCTGCCGGATGATACACCAGGCCCCTGAGGAATGGACGGAAGTCGGTAGATTTATAAATATCTGTTTTATCATAATTTGACAGATATTTCCTGGCTGCACCTGTTTAGCACAGGGGCTGTGATTGATGATGTCTCCTCAAGAGATAAACTAGGAAATCAGTCATGCATAGTGACATTTTTCACATAGTAGAGCTGAATCTCAGCAGACGTGAGGAGAGTTCAGACATTAAAAGTTGCCATTTGAAGTATTACAGTATACATATATTTTTTTTTTTTGTTGTTGTTGTTTTAAATCAAAAATATGAAACATTATTATTTACAATAACTCCTTATGTGATTACATATTGAGGATATGATTTTTGGTCCTTTAAAAGGCACCAGAGTTCTGCACCAGGTTGGATGCAATAATTGTTAGAAACAAGAAACAAGAAGTGAACAAATAAAACAGGAGTGAAAATAAAAAATAATGTATGGTGTTGCACGTTCTTTTATAACATCCCCCACCAACATAATTGATATTTTTTTAAACAAAAGCTTGCGACAGCTCACCAGTGTATGTTAAAGTATAGAGAGGCGGTTAACAATTAAATTCTGTTGCAAGACAGGTGGATTAAATAATTAATGGCTAGCATCCTATATACTTTGGCTTTTTGTTTTTGAGAATGAGGAGTATACTAACAGGCAAAACACAAGAACATAATCCATTTTCAAAAAAAATGGATCATGCAGTTTGTTTGCATCATCACTGTAAATTGTTTCGCGTTTGTTTATTTCTACAGTAACCTGATGCCCCACAGTTTATTTGACTGCCTTACATGGCAGGACAGCTCTGACCCTGTTTGATTATGGGCATGGGTCAAGTCAGAATTGTTCTGGGTGCAGGTTTGTAAACTGGAACCATTACCTAGAACTCATTTGTGACACCAAACAAGTGTAAAATTCAAGAAGCAATGCGGCTGTGTTTGTCATAGTAACTCTTTATATGTACCATGTTGACTGAATACATTTATGTCTACCATGACTTTAAACTGACATAAAACAACTTCACCTTTTAAATTGAACATATCTGCTTAGCACATTTTTAAATACATTAAATGTATAACTGATGCCCTTTGATTTACTGCATGAGCCTGGCACTCTGACCAGCTCCTGGCTCTGTCAGATTATTGCTCCACTGTCCTCTATCTCTCCTGACTGTTTACAATGGACACATTCAGTCTTGTACATCTGGTGAGCTACTGCTTAGATCCTGTAGTCCTGAACCCCAACAGACATTTTCATTCTGTATGGCGGCTCATGTTTCCTTTACACACAACCCAAGATGTCTCATTAGTACCTTTACAATCAGTGACCCAGTGTTTCGTTTCCTGATTCTTAACCTACACAGATATTAAAGATGGTGTTAAAGCTGAACCTTTTTTACCTGCTTGTAGAGACAGTCTAATACACAATGGAAGTGACCAGAATGCGTGTATGGGATATGAATACGTATTAGCTACCAAAATTAGTTGTGTATACTTCAGAAGAAGTGGCATACAAAATACGTCTGAATTTTCAAGGATGTTTCTGCGTCCCCGTTGCTGGTACTTGACTTTCTCTAGATACAGACAAAATATGTCACACTAGGAATGGACAGGGACCAGAGTTAAGTGATAGTATAATAAAGTGAATCCACTATACTTTTTCAAATAATAAATTTAGTGTAAAGTTAATCTTTAAAGTTAAGAAGACAGTGGAAACTTTCTCCATGACCATATTAACTATTAGTGCACTGAAGCTGGTACATTACGGAAGTGTAGGCATGAGGTTATACAAAACATGGTCATGTGTATTCATGTATTAAGTAGAAACAGTGACTCACCACAGTTCTCCTCATCTGCTGATTTCCACAGTCGCCGATGCCATTGCAGTGCGCCAGGCAGAGGCACATGGTCAAGTTGCCACAGGGGAAGTATCAAGAATATGCGCCTTCTCCTCTGTGATATTGAAGCGCTGTAAACAAGGCAGAAAGAATTTGTTGATTATGCCACTCATCTTTGTCAGTATGAGAGCCCTTATTAAAGATTTCCAGTAAATATAGGGTATGCATCTCATTATGGAAGCCTCTATATGCATTTGTCAAACCCATGTCAGTGAGCTTCATCACTGCTACGAGGAGCCACTCTTTGTGCATGTTGAGGAGCTGCTGTGTGCTAATCAGCCTTCTAGGTATGCAGAGACATAGAACAAACAGTACAGATTGAGAAATGGTAATTGTAAAATAGACTTCACATATGCTGTTACCCAGCTGGGAGAAGGTACACTAATTCCTAATCTCATACATTAATTAGTGAAATTCTTATTCATGTACCATAGTGAATCTGCCTTATCATGCCTCTGGTTCAAAATAAAACCGAACAAGCTAATGACAAACCGGCTGTAGATTACGTATTAGTGGCATCCCTACAGTGGTGTTCAGTTAAAACAGGCGAATTGCTTGATTCTCTCCTCATCATCTAAAACTTTTTTACCGAGTCTGGCTGCAAGTTAACCTATCATTTCATGTCCCAATGACACCTTAGAGTTTTTTTCTCACCTTCTATTGCTCCAGTTATCTTATCCCATCACAGCTTGCTGTGATGCTATCTGCATCTTTGCAAGATACTTTCTGACTGTAAAATTATACCTCTCAGAATACAAATTTCTAGTGGAATGTAACTAATTATTAGTTATTTTTGTGGAGATTAACTAAACATATCACTTCACATACACGTTCTGCTTTTAAACATGGAAAAGTGTTCTCAACAACTGGTCATAAGGAGCTTAGGACACTGAATTGCTTCATTACGCCAGAAGAGTGAGTCCACGGACATATTTTAGAGTTGATGATTACAGCGTGAATTTTTAATTAACCACCTTGTATTACTATTGAGTATCAGAAATTATACATTTCAGTCTACTGTTAAACAGCAGATAAAATTGGAAATGAAAGTGCATACATCAGAGCATCTGAAAATGTTTGGTTTGTGGTTCTTCAATTAGTGATGCACCTCGTGTTCCTTGGTGCATTGCGCTATTCCTGATGGTAACAGGTCAAACATCAGTGATGTAATATCGAATAAATACTTCCAACATCAACTATAATTTAAGCATGCCCTGATTAGTGAGTCAACAGGGGAAAAGAAGTCAGAAATGAGGGAAGAGAGGGGAAAGACATGTGAGGACTAACTGGTAGTATGCAAATGTTATGGTTCATGGTCTTAGCATAAACCACTAACCCACCAGAGGCAAACAATAAAAAACTTGAATGAACAATGAAATTTTAAGAAAGAAACAAACAAAGAATAAATTCAAAACCCGCTGTCAAACAGCTGGATTTCAGAGCCATTCCCAGAGCATCAGAGGCCGGGTCTGCATGTCTCATCATGATTCATCATGGTACCTCACAGTGAACAGCACAGTGTAACCACCTCAGGTAATTTGACACTTGTCCTGGAGACGGTTAATGAAATCAAAGTGCTGCTGAGGTGTTACATAATTAATACTCAGCATGAATCCACCCATGCCTCAAGCTGCAATAGATCACAAGCTTATGACCTCTGCATTTTATCATCATTCCTTCGTCATTTAGTGCATTTTAAATCTGCCTGGATGTAAGGAAAACAGTTAAGCACCAACTATAGATTTAGGACCTTTATTTTCTGTTACTAGTCAGACCGTGCTGAACTTCAACTGCCAACACTAAGTAGGTAGTATACTATTTATGAGTTGGTGTGATTTTAAAATAACTTACAAGCAGCAGATATATTTATAGATGAGTTTGGTGACTACTGGTCTTCCTTGGCTGGCAGCAAAAGTGAAAACTGCCGCTACTTATGTGTCCACCTACACTTAATATTTGCCACCTTTAAAATAGTACTGTAGGTCCATTCTGATGGCAAGTTGTTTAAGCACAGATATTCAGTACATTCATCAAAAATAATATGGGTTCAAATAAAGCATTAGTTGTCATCCATCACTGAAAGCTTTGCTCTGGCACAAAGTCCATCATATTTACAATGGCCAAGGTTACAGTTCTTGTAATTGTGATTCACCACAACCCAGGAACAAACTAATGAATAACATTGTAGCAATTTGCCTCTAAGCCAGATGGAATAAATCACAATTCCCTGGAGTATAAACATAATTTCTTGGAAAAATGAAATTCTTTTAGAAACAGACACCTCTAATGTGTGAGATGCACAATGCCTGCCACTGTATCAACATTCTAAATTATTTTCGGTCTAAGCGCCTCCATTGCTGCAAATGATAGTTCTGTGATCATAATAGAAAAACACTTAAGATTTTTAGGATTAAGAATGAAAATCAACAACTAGGACATACAAGTTTCTTCACAAGGCCAACAGTTGGTTACATCATCGGGAGGTGACCAGACCCAACATCACCTAGCTATTTTCTTTCTTTCTTACATACCATATATGTTATGAATCATATTGACATGGCTGTGAATCACAGTCCCATTGTTATGTCCTAATAAAACTTGTCAGTCAAAGTATAACCTTTTTCGACAGGATGTGATCCGACACCTGTGGTTGTAGTGTTGAGGAGGGACTGTAGAGACAACAATGCTCAAAAGACTATATATAAAACAAGTATGTTTTTGGAACATTGTGCAGTGGTGGTTACACTGTTCCTGCTGCTTTACAGCATGTTAAAATAAAAACACAAAATATCACAAATTAAAGAAGAGTATTATTAGTGCAGTACAGATTACATAAGCTCATTTATTTCTGGCTACATGTTTCTGGGGGAGGCTGTACTGTGAGGTCATCACAAAAATGACATTTTAGGGCCCATTGTATGGGTAAAAAATAAATAAATAAAAAAATGATGGAACTGGGGTTAATATTTCAAGAAAAAAACAGAAAAATTTGCTTATGTATTGAGGTTGATCCAGCCTTGCAAAGTGAAACAATGCGTTTCCTTAACTTAAAACAAAAAGGAAAAAGAAAAGAAACTCTTGAAAATGTTTTCAAACCAATTTGTGACTATATCTCTGAATATATATATATATATATATATATATAATTACTGAACAGCTCAGCAGCCTGTAGTATTATGAGCCCATATAAGATATTAGAGGACTGAGGCTACGGCAAATAACTAGTCATATCTATACAGACAAACTATTCTGATAAAACGTCATTATTCTCCTAGAAACTTTGCCAACTGTCACACTGAGATCAGCCATAGAAATATTCAACATTTTATACTTACCTGTTATCAGTCTTGCTTGGAATATGAAATAAGTGTTATGTCTGATAAAGTTTGACCTGGCAGCCTGTGGTCTTTGCGTGTGCAGTGAAATGAAAATACAAGAGAAAGCCGCTAAGCGAATACAAACAATGATTCATAAGTTGGACAGTCACACTGAGATAGCGCTCTCTACAGACTGCCTCCACCACTGATTTAATATGCAGAGTCAACCAAACGGGAGATGATGCAGAACTTGGCTTCGACAGGCAATTACCAGGCTCGTGCTTAAAAACACGGTAACACGTTTGGCAGACTGACTGCTTGAATCAGGAGTCAAAAAGATCTTTGGGGCATCTGTGACTACCCAGGCAGCCTATCATCTCTTAGACTGTGACAACTTAAAGAATAGAATCTTCATGCGTTGTTTCCTCCGCCGAAATTCATTTTCTGAGCCAGCGCACACAGCAGAGACCAGTTATGGCTCTGGACATTTCTCTCTCCAGCTCTCTCCCACCATGATTCAAACTAGGAATTCTAAGCAAACACAAGTTACAGAAAACAGATCCATATGTGGCCAATGTCTTATATATACCTCTGAATGATCGTTGACTAGAAAGAAACAGGTGGTATCAATTTACAAGTTTACTTGAACTGTTGGGCATTTGACTCTCAAAGTAATATACAGATTATATAAAGATAAACAATACACGCTGGTATGAGTCTGTGCAGTTGTGCAATAAAGAATATGATGTGCATCATGTATTAGAATTGTGATCTAAGATTATTTGCACAATACTGTGTAGATGTGGAGCAGGGTGTGATAACTATCTGAAGAAAAAGATTACTTATGGAATAGCAGATGATGCAACTCAGCTATTCATGAGGGTGATGGCACACAGATAAGCTATAACCTTTCAGTCTATAGTTCTTAATCTGTGCAGGCCATGTGCAGGATTTGAAACTATGTATATATCACATCTCCAGAGTTGGAGGCACGATTTGAGTTCAGCTAGAACTAACTGCTCTCTAAAATGTATTTGTGAAATCAAAATTATGCAAACACTGGTTGTTCAGCTCCCATTATCTATGAGCTACAGGCAGTATTTTGTGAGCTCAGTGGACCATCACATCAAGCTTCCGCACAGACCTTTACCCTGCACTTGCCCTAGGGCATGATGTAACAGGAGCTACTGGATAGTGACCGATTTACAGCTCACGTTCTACTATTGCGGTGAATGATTCTGCACTGCGATTGATCTCGAAGCTTCAGGGTAGAAATCTGCTACTTTGGCTACGGTACATCAGCACTATTGAGCAACTTCACAAAGTGCAAAATACAGGATGAACGCTAAAACCTCAGTCCCACTATATTGCTATATATTAGTACAAACAGGCATTCTGTGGATTAGAACAGATATTCTGATTAGAGTCTATAACTGACGGAATAACTAGGCATCGTCAGAGATGCTTGCCCACTAATGTCTCTCCTTGAATATGCGAGCTTGATTACCACCACATAGTGGAGGGCATAAACATTGCCTTGAAAATATCGATACTGGCTCCTGGTGTTTCCATACCAATACCAAATTTTCTGCAAATTACGAGAGATATCTTCCTGATATAGAGACACCGCTTCAGCACAAATAGTATCAAAATTTCTCTCAGTCTCCAGATTACCTTCCTCTCTTTCTTTTATCTTCAGATTTCAGAGATTGTGTCTTGGATGATCCAAGGCTAGGCGTTAGTATTTGGGGTTTCAATGTGAATTGAGGAAGTTGTTTAACTTACCCGAGACTCCATGGCGAATATACAGCCACATAAGCTTGCATGGTACCTCTTGAAGTTTTGGCGAAAATCCTTTATGAGTGGTGGGGAGGAAGCAGAGATATTCTCGGCTGCTTGGCTTAAATGTCAGGGGAGCCTGTGCGTAAAATTAAAAAAGATATCACTAAAAGTTTGTTCGTGTCTTTCTGTTGATGGACAAACGCCAGGGCATGAGAGGGAGAGCCTGTAGCCTCTTCGCACAGTCGACAGTCTGTGGCCGCTGACAGAGAGAAAGGTCTAAAGAGGTCAGCTGCCGTCGTCGGCCTTTGAGGAAGCAGCAGCAGCATGTAGCAGCACAGGTGCAGCAGAGAGGGGTGGGAGTGTGAGACACAGAGGGAGAGAAGGAGGCGGGGGTGGAGGAGGAGGTATCTATCTGGGGCTCCTGACGAAGAGGAAAATCTGGACTATAACAGAAAATATTGAAACTGGCTGACAGTTTTCACTCATGAAATGCTCGCCCGTTTATTCATTAGAGCCGATGATTGTCAGCGGAAACTCTCAGGTGCAGCGTATCAGCCCCACATTGCTACTATAAGCACTAAACCCTCACCGCTCTGTTTTGGTGCCATAGGAGGACTGATGCGTTTAAGAGCCTCTACAGTGATCTCTTCATTTCCACGGCCTGGAACAGCTTTCGTGTTTGCAGAGAATAAAACAGTCCTGGCATGATGATTACCTGGGAGAATTTTGTCCTGTGCCAAATCCTCAAAGTAATTAGCAGCGGAAGTAGAAATCAGAGATATTTGTCAATTTAGAGTTTATCCTCTGTACTGTTTATATATGGCATTTCACATAAAAGACTTGCTCGGCAGTGGCTTTGGTCTGACCAGGCTGAAGGTGATCCATGCCTGAAATCTTATTCCTAGTGTTGCTGGCTCATCTTATCTTGCCCTCTTCACAGTATCTCCTCAGTGCATTGTCTGTATTCCAGTTTTCTACCAATCCTTCTCAAATCATCAGTCTGTTTTATAAGTAGCTACTTTCATCAAAGTCTTTTAAACAAATGGAAGAGAGTAAAACAGGATCGCTAGATTAATATTTTGTTCATTTGCATCTTTTCAGCTCATTGTTTTGGTTTAGTGAGTCTAGTTTTACTGTTTTGACTGATCTTATTTTCAGCTAGAAGCAGGCATCTGTTTTGAGCAAAAAAGCTCAGATAAACCCACTGTATATTGTCTGCTCAACAACAGCAGGTTAACAAAGTTGGCAAGTAGCTAGTGAACTGATGGAAGGTTGCCCAGCTAAAACCAGATATTTCCCTCAAGTTAGTGGATATTGAAAACAGAGCTAAAAACAGTGAATGTGAACTTAAACTTGTCAATTAACCAGGAACACAACTTCAAACAGATGCCAGTATTGCTCTGTCTGCCAAAAAGTGTAAAAAGCAACTGTTTGCTGACAAGTTAATGTGGTAATAAAATGCCACTGTGCGTTCACAGCTTGTTCCGCTGCCCACAATTGTCTAAAAAAACATCAATTATTGCTGCTTTAAAGAGCAAGCCCAAGGCTTTGTTTACTTAGTACACCCCCCCACAAACCCAACTCCAAGAAAAAAGCCACAGATTTACTCATTCATTTTCAGCTACTGTGTAACAATGAAAAACTCAGATGCACTTGGATGCACAGATGCACAAGGAATCAGACTGTAAGCTTATAAACTCTACTTTTCAAATGAAATGCTCTGGCAAACTGACACTGTTTTTCCCTTTAACTGGCATATCTTTTCATTATAAATGCCATAGAAATCTCATAAAGAATCAGTATAATTTATACGTAAGTATATGTAAGCCTGCAACATCTATGCAACATGCATATAATAGATTGGAAAAAAACCCACTGACTCTGACCTTGTTTGTTCCTACTCATATATAATTTGACCTTGGGACCCAGTTATTATCTGTAAAAGTAGGTTGGAGCATTCTCAAGTGCTTGTTTGGTTGTTGGCTACAGCACTTGGCTTTATTCTGATTACATGTGTTTTGTCTCTGTGATTTATAGTCTCTGACAAACTCAGATTGTCGGATCATTAAATCTAAACAAACCTAATAAATAGCTTATGTGTTTGGCAGCCAGTGAATTACTTAATTACACCACTAGGCATCCTCAATCTCATATTTCAAATCTTTTCTCTGCTCTTGGAAGGGGATTTATGTTTATTTTAGGCTTCGCTGCTTTAGCATACTGCAGTTGTTTTAGTTGTTACCGGCAGAGCTCTGATTTTAGATTAAAATTCCAGAGGGATAGCCAGAGAATATGCATGACCTTACAGTGGAAGGGTGAGACATATATATTTTCTCAGGCAGGAATTTCCCATTTAATGGCCTAATTGAGTGACGACTTGAACACTGCTAGAAAATAACTGCTTACTGAAAATTTCAAAATGTATACACCAGGCATGTGTCATATAACCAAGGCCGTAGCTACCACTGAGGACACCGAGGTCACTGTATATGATTAATTTGGGTGTTTCAACAACTTGAGAAAGTTTCCAGTGTAACTGGTTAAATACAAAAAGTAAAGATAGGGAGCCAAGTATCAAAATTAGTGCCAGAGCAGTGCATGCCTTCTCATCTGACACCCCCCATCAGCGGATGACTCATCATCTGACATGATCATTTGTCTATGCTATCCCAACCAGTTGCAAACCATTGTTGAAAAATAAAACTGTTCATAAATACAGTGGTATGAAAAAGTTTAGGCACCTGAGTAATTTTCAGGAACCTTTATAAATCACTGGTTGTTCGGATCAGCAATTTCAGGTTAATATATCATATAGCGAACAAACACAGTGATATACCCAGGGGAGAGAGTGAGCCATTTATGAGTTTACAGAAAGTGTGCAATAATTCTTTAACCAAAGGTAGGCGAATTCTGCAATTTGGGCACCCCAACAGAAAAATTATCAATATTCAGTATGTCCTCCTTTTGCGAAATAACAGCCTCGCGCTTCCTACTGCTTCCAATGAGATTCTGGTTCTGGTTGAAGAGTATTTTGACCATTCTTCTTTAAAACATCTCCAGTTCAGTCAGGTTTGATGGTTTCAGGTGCATGGACAGCCATTTGTCTTTAGATTCAATAATATTTCAGGTTACAGGACTGGGATAGCCATTCAAACGTTATACTTGTTCCTCTGCATAGATCCTTAGTAGAATTTGAGCAGCGTTTAGGGTCGTTGTCTTGTTGAGCCAGCCGTGCCAGCAACATACTGATTCTTGAACATTATGCAAATCTGCACAAAAGTACTAACTGAATCCATACGACCTTCACTTTAACCGTTGCAGTACCTGCTCTGGCACAGCCTGACATGATGGAACCACCACCAAATTTTACTGGCAGGTATAGTATTTGTCTTGGAATGCTGTGTTCTTCATCCATGTATCTGCCCTTGTTATCCAAAATAACTCAATTTAGTTTCATCAGTCACAGCACCTTATTCCAAAATGAAGCTGGTTTATTAAGTAATAACTTTAGCATACCTCAAAACTTTCTATTTGTGGCATGTGCTCCAGAAAGGCTTCTTCCGCATTACTCTCCCCTTACATAACATCTTATTGCAAGTCGCTGAATAGTTGAAACGATGCACAGTGACACCATCTGTAAGATCATGTTGTAGGTCTTTGGAGCTGGTCCATGGGTTGAGTTTGGCTCTTCCTGTCATACGCCTGTGCTTATCTGAGAGATTTTTCTTGGCTGCCACTCCGGGCCTTTGAGACATGCCTGTAGTCACCATTTCCTCACTATGTGTTTTCACAGTAGGCAGCAACAATCTCTGGCCAGAGCTTTTGAATCCTTCCCTAAACCATGATGTTGAACAATGTTTGCTTTCAGGTCATTTGACAGTTGTTTTGGGAAGGCTCCCATGTTGGCACTCTTCAGAAGAAGATGCAAAGAGAGAACAACTTTGATTGGCCATAACTCTCCCTTTCTCTTGATTGGCTTCACCTGTATGTAGGTCAAGGGTCAGTGGGCTTACAAACAAATTTTGTGTTCAATAGTAGTGCTAAAGGTATTCAAATCAATAAAACAACAAGGGTGCCAATTTGCACCTGCCTACTTTTGTTTAAGAATTATTGCACACTTTCATAAATCTATAAACTTCATTTCACTTCTCATATGTCACTGTTTGTCTGCCATGATTATATTTAGCACAGATTTGCAGTCCGAACAACCAGTGATTTGCAGAAAATCTTGAAAATTATCAGGGGTGCCCAAACTTTTGCCACTGTATATTCAGTATATAGAAATGAATATGCGGCTTACATGATATATCAAATTCTGAATATTATATTGGAATATTAGTGCGCTATAAACTTTACTGACTGTTACAGTAAGTCACAAACATAGTTAACATTAGGATCAGTGCCGTTAAAACTTGCCAATGAAATGTACAAGATTTTTCTCATAAATTCATTTATGATCCAAGAATAAGTCTGAGAGTCTGACCAAACATGTGGCATGGCATTAATACTCAGTTCAGCACTCAAAGTAAGTTAAAGGTTTGATCTCAGCTCTACAAAGACTCTTTTATTTCTCTTATAAGTTTTATTCTGACAATGTGCCGAGGGCTTTAGACCAGTCTTTCATACTGGGAAAAAAAGAGATTCAGAAATGAATTTGAATAAATAAAATATAGAAAAATCACGTGACTAAAAAAAAAAAAAAGCAATGGAACAGGACTTGAACAACGGCCTCAGATTTTCTGACCCTAGTTGTGATGCACATTTTTCTCATATTAACATTGTTTTCTTTCACTCTTGATAAATGTTTTACAACTAGGCTGTTTGAATGTAACAAAACATTTTAAAATAACTAACTAATAATTTGATACAAAATAGTTGGAAATCAAAAGAAATTAAACTGATAACAAAGAAGTAGAATAATATGAAGTCTAGAACTGAATTAAAAGCAAGACCCAACACATCAGCTGAAAGAGTCCTTTACAGCTTGACTTACCTGTTTTCTAAACTTCTGTGCTATGGAGTTGTTTCAAAGCCAACACTATGAAAGTGACTTTGATCCATGGTACAAAGTTAAAATCCTAGTTATTAGAGGCGAAGCATCTTACACATAATGGTTAAAACTACTTCAGAATTGAAATGAATGCAATTTTATGCTGAGAGGACATTTGGCAGGCCTGATTTGTCATTCTTGCTGTGAGTTAGTTACTGAATTGTGCCAGTTACATGCATGTGTATACCGGGAGAAAGAGGTGGCTATCCAGGCCTAAAACCCCAATTAAATTGCTGATTGAACTGGAATCAACACCCAACAACATGATTGGATCAAGGATTGTCTGCTGTCAGTGTTACTAATAGATTATACATTTGTGTTATCACTTGCCAAACCCATGGAATCAAAAAAAGTATCAATATTTCTAAAACATATAAAGATTAAATAGCTGTAGAATAAATATAAAAATCCATTTTACGAGTTTCTAAGTGTCGAGAAAGGGCAGCAGTGTGTGCGAAGCTGTCAGGACATGTCATATACATGTCTTGGGAGTAGCAAAGCTTGTAGCTATTATTAGTCTTTTTGAAACAGTTTCTCATCTCACTTTTAATTGTGGTCATGATCTTCACCCCCTTGTTATAACAAGTTTCTGAGGTTGTCTGAGTTAACTTTTCTATGTCTCTTCTCTCTCTGTTTTGTTTGGAAAGGATTAGGGACGAGCCACAAAGAATATCTTACTCATGGAAATTATGATTTTGAATACACGGTTCTTTGCATTTTTATGCATATTATGTGCAGTATTTGCTCAAGTTCTTTGTCCTCTCATTGCTTTTGTTTAATCTGCAGCAAGTGTGCACATTCAGGAGCAAAAAGGGCTTTTGCTCTTGAATGTGCTGAATGTAAATATGGGATACAAGAAACAGCTAGAAATAGATTTTAGGTCTCATGCTTCATCGTTGAATTAAAAAAATCTTGCAATTGGAAATCCTGGAAATACAGAAACAATCCTAATTCAGACTTTCTATATTTGACAATACTCAGCTTGCACATCCAGTGCAGAAGTTTGGTATGCAGCAGAAACACAGCCCTACAAGGCATTGTGTTAGTGCTGCAGTGTGTCTCTACTTTCTCTATTAATTGATGCACACAGACAATGATACAAAGAAAAGGCATCTAAATTGAAACAGAGCCACATTGGGCATGAGGAAAATGTAGTATATAAATATTTTTTTGTGCGCCGGTTTAATTAAATCAATCTTAAGTTAGATATATTAAAATAAGTGAAAAGGCAGCTGAAAAACATGTAATCACATGAAATCTACTAGAGTCTTGTCAGCTGCAGCTCTTGGCAAACGACCATTGTCACCACCTGTTCCCAGGAAGAAACCATGTTCAGCAGCAGAGAAAACTTACAAATAGCCCCTTTAATGAATCTAGTTTTAATTGTTGCTGAACTGATATCTGACTCACATGTAAGAGCATAATTCAATATTCATGCATCTTACATTGAAATGTTCATACTAAAGAGATGGAGACTGCCTAAGTGCAAGAGAAATGTGCAAAAAAAAAAAGAGTGCTTACCAACCCACGTTAAATGAAACTGGGTTACCACACACTGCCATGGGACACCACTGCAGCTCTCCTCTCCAGTAGCTGGAAAGTAGAGAAAAAGTCAAAGGTTTTATGTTCTGTACAAATATAATATTATACCTCTCGTGGCAAAAAGATCTCATTGTTTCCTTATCTAACCTTTTTATAAAAAATAATTTCTAAGAGTGTAGACCCCTCAATGCTGCACATTTACATTATACATTATATAACAGAACAACAATAGAAAAAGTAAGTCTCAATCTGAAAAAAACAAAAAAACACCCAGTCCTCTGTTAAAATGAGCCTCGACAAGGCTCCAGCTGGCTGCCACATCTAATAATTTGATCAGTGATAATGTGCTGAGAGAAAAGGAAAAATCATCACAGGTATTGATCAAGACCTGCTGCAGCTCAGTCACTCACATTTGCTACGTGGTCTTGCATGGATCAATAGTGACACTAACACTACCCATAGCTTGGAGTTAGACTCCTATGCAGGCCACCCACATACAGATACAGACACTAGCAATGAAGGTCACTCAGAAAGACAGAAGTTGAAGTCACTCTCACTCATTTAGCTGACTTACTGTATTGTATGAGGATTCACAATAAGAGAGCAGGTAGGGACTCAGATATGTATTCTCAGAGCACTTTGGGTGGCACTAACGTGTAAAGCTACAGATTCTTATCCGTTAATCTGTGTGAGCTCTGTATCAGCACGTTGTTTATGCAAATGATTCTTGGCAAGATACTTAGAGCATCTTTAGCCTAACTGATGTATACTGAGGAACGGAACCATTAGAGTGCACGAGTAGAGAAGCAGATTACTGAACTGGATCAATCTCGTTAATTACTAAACCAAATCATGCCCATTTTATCTGAGAACACAGTCAGTTAGGGAAGGCATATCCTAACCTCTATAACAGCAGGGTAGAGTTCAAAGAGAAGACTTTCTTTTGTGAATTTATATTCATATAGGCTTACTCCTGTTCTCATGCAGCAGCCTGCAGAGATGAATTTAACCTTAGGATTACTGATAACAATTGAAAGAAATAGATTCAGTCAAATTGCACTGATGGAGCGAATAGCTTTACAGCAAACTATGTTGTATGTGGAACCACAATGTTCACATACGCACACACACAAAATACTCCAGATTGTGCATTCCCCAGTTACCACTGCTCTGTGCATGACCTTTAATGCAACAACTGTCTGTATTGAGGTTTGATTGTCTGTAGGTGATTAGAAATGAGGTGACTTGTCTACACAGAAAATGTATGTATTGTTAAGCTTTCTGATAGTTGGCAGAATTATCATTTACCACTAGCTCTTACACCCCAGAGTGAGAGTGTGTATCCGGTTTGTATTCACACTTATTTTAAATAAATCAACAGCAATAAAAATTAAGTTATAAGAACTGACAGGTAACTCATTTAATGAATAATTATGGTGATTATCATGTGCCACATGGCTCTAGAAATTCAAATACAGGAGACTGACAGCAAGTCATGCTTCAGTAAGCATTAATGCTACAGATCATAAATTACGATGAATGGAAAGAAACAGGAGCTAACATTATAGGGGCAGATAATTACTATGCAGTTATTACTATGTGTTTCATGTAGTCTTTAATGACAAACTGCTAAACTTGCTTACTCTCAATTCCCCCACTCACATGCTGATGAATATGTGTGTCACCATGGTTATATCACTATTGGATGATTATATCACATAATTATAATCTTGGCAGATCACGTGTGTTTAACAATAGATTAAATACATTTTTATATATGAAATTATGTATCTACTATCACAGAATCAAGTGGTTTGAACCCTCCCTCTTCCCAAGCAGTCAAAGTTTGATTGACAGCTTTCTCACAAGCCTAAATGAATTGAACCAGCCAAATGCACCACAGTTCACCTAAACAGAGCCAAAAAGGTTAGATGTGAACCATCATAAACAGGAATACAAGTAATCATAAAAAAAGGGAGTTCAAGTGTATGATTGATAGTATGCAGGATTTTGGTTCCTTCACTATTTACCAGACCAAAAAGAAAGAGTACACATAACTTATAAGCGGTTATGGGTGACTCATGTTGATCTGCAATTTCACCTTGTTTCACATGTTCAAAATTGGCAGTTTTCTCAAATGATTTGGGCGTTTTAAAGTAAAACAACACTGCAGAATAAAAGCTGATATCTTCAAGTGTCTAATAAGTGGCATGCCCCCCCGGTTACAGCTTTTAGAGAGATAAGCTACACATATTTCACTAAAACCCTGAGAGTCAGTATCATCACATCAACTACTGTATAACTATTAGCCATGAGGGAGTCTTTGATGTGCAAACCTTTTCACTTTTTCCATCACTTTCCCCTCTGTCACTTCTTTTCTCTCCATGACTGTCTGTGCTCCTCTCTTGCAAACTTTGACACCTGCTTCTCCATCTGGCTTCAAATGGTGACAATCAAACAGAATAACCAAAGTGAGTGGTATCGGTTATGTAAGACACTTCAAAAAAGCTGCAGAGAAGAATCAGCTGCAAAGGGGAGATACACGTGATGGACAAGACAGCAACAAAGAACAAGCTGAAAGCAAAGAAGGCTCCTGCAGTTGACTTCAGTATTAGGCTTTCATGCCAGCATGTTGCCAAATGGTGTATGAATAACACGTCAATTTCCTCAAGTTATTTTCCGTGTTATCTCTACGCATTTTTTGCTTTTCGTGTGTCATTTCACACATTGTCATTTCCCTACTTACTAACCCCTAACTCTCCCTCTCCGCAACCCTTACCAAAACAGTAGTAAACAACTATTATTGATGCCTATTTCCTCTTAAATTCTGACAAAAGTCATCAGTCAGTTATTGTCATAATAATATTACACAACCCCAGCAGGTGTGACCTGCATTCAAATGAGCCGAAAGTCTGCAAAAAGGCTTCATTTATCTTTCACTCAGAGTAAAATGTCCGATGTTGCATTGCTTTCTAGGCCACAAAGGCTACTGCTGGGGAAACTGTCTTCTACTATAAATTTTCCCCTGTATTGACATCATCATAGGACATTAAAGTTGATGTTTAGTGTTTGGGAATACATTAATATATTGTCATGTTGTTGATAAGAGGTAAGAAAAGTACACCAGCAGACAATAAAATGGCCTCAGACAGAGAACAGACAGCTGTTGGTAAACAGTTTTAAATGTCTCAGGGTGGATTTTCATGTAAGGCTGTTGTTGTTGATAATGTATGTAGGTCATGAAGGTATAACTCGCCCCCACTCACACAAAGTGTCTCAGCAAACACTCTTAACCACCCAATATTTTCAAAGCAAATTTGTCAATGTCTTGAAATTCACACACACACAACAAAGCCAAGAGACGAGACTATCTGTCATCTGCTTATTTTCCATTTGAAGAGGAGCTTTTCATCCACACGAAAACTGGTAAATAATTACATTTTGCTAATGCCTGTGCTAGACTTTTGCATCAGTAACCCTTCACACAAGATTTGAATTTTTGTTACGTAAACATTCCTCAGAGGGGAGGCAACTCTGTCGGCTCTGAAATAATCTCATTATGTTAAATCTCAACCAAAGAACTTCAGGTTTAGTTTAATAATATGTAAATTACAAAAAACTGAAAAAAAAACAAAAAAACTTTGAAATTCCCGATTGCTGAAAGAGGAAACACACTTTGTGTGTATTCATATTATCTCCAAGGTTAATTCAAAATGTCTTCAAATGTGGATCTCTGACACAGTGAAGCAGAAAACAGTTTGGACTGAAAAGCTTTGGCCAGTGTGCAACATAATGTGAAACTGAACACTGTTAGAGTGAAAACACTGACAAAAACGAGGAGCGATAATGAATAACGAAGAGTCACTTTGACATGGACTGAAGCTCACCTGACAGTCATTCCCTGCTGAAATGTCCTTGAATAAGAAACGATCAAACCAGGGGTCTAATGCCAAATGACCTCACAGTCAACATTTTTTGTAAAATAGGAAATTAAAAATTTACTTATATTTACTCTCTATTTTACAAAATTCATTGTAAAGAGTAAAATGACAATAACCAACTATGTGAGACTCTCAGCCACAAGCCCATTCATTTCTACAAAAGGTCTAAGCTTTCAAAGGTAATGGATATCTTCTTCCATTTTTTAATTAAGACCACAATTGGGCATGCTAGTTTAAGCAAACTGAGTCTGATCTTCTGGCAAATTTGTTGCACTGGAGAGAAACACTGGCAGCAGAACAGCGTGCAGATGTGGCTGGACTATGGGTGCCTGTATTCATAAGGAAAGGACATGTCATACTGTGCAACAGTGTCTCTCAGTGATGGGTTTTGACAGTTTTGAGCAACAGTGGAGCTCTATGGCACTGAGGAATAAGATACAGTACACAGACAGATCTCCTGGCAGGATGAATTAATTGTTGGTTATATACATTGTTTCACTCAAAATAATTAAATACAAAATCAAATCTAAACTGAAAATTATACAAAAATGGGAAAAAGTGGAATCTATATAATTTTAAATAAGTAAAAAACACATAACACAAAAGGGCACTATAAGAAAAAGTAGTGCAGACTCTCACAGAGCCTGCTCTCTCAGTGTATTGTCTGCCCAGTAATGAAGCTTTCAGGAAGCAGTGTTTTACTATACAAGACTAATATAATGACAGTTAGAAAATGATCAAATTATGGGGAATAGTAAAGAAATCTGATTAATCTGAAAACCAACCAGCTGCATGAAAAAGGCTATATATAATATCAGGTTACTACTGTGCATGCAAGCTCTGATTCTCTGCCTTCTTTAGTTTTTTTGTGTGCATGTTAATATAGCCATGCATAATGTTCAGTGTCGGATGATACCAAACAATCCAGCTATGATCATAATAGCATAGAACTGGATTAGCCAGACACACATGTGCAGTATAGAGGTATATGTATGTGGGAAGGCTCTCACATTCCTAGAAAACATCTCCTGAATTGACTCTATTCCAACAATACAGCTTGAAAGGAAGAATATCTATGGATCAGTGACACATATCACCAAGAATAATCTCCCAAAATTATTCCATTGGACACTTACATCTGTTGTTTAATCAGAAAGGCAAAAATACCTGAGATATACAGGATAAGGTGTAAATAGAGAGAGCAAATAAAAAAAGAGAGTGAGGTCTGTCAATAAAGTATGAAAAGAAAATGTCATTGTATCTGCTGGGTCTTTGGGTTGTGGTGTGCAGATAACGTCATTTGTCTGGAAGCTTAGCTTCTACCACTGATGACACCAGCTAATGTTTTGATGAATATTAAGATAGAGCTGCAGAGTAATGGAGGCATGCTATTGCCATTGGTTCCAGTATTTAATGTGCTGAAAAATTACGCTTATCTGAATATAATAGAACTACTATCTGGGACAGTACTAATCTGTTATCATTTGTGGGAAATTGAGGCAAATGCATCAAATGTGTCACTCATTTCTTTTTTCTTTTTTTTGACTGATGTGACTTCTTAACAGTCACACAGCAGGGAAGGTGAAAAGGTGGTCATTTAAATTACAGAAAGACACAAATCAGTGGGAATGAATGCTGCCATCTGTACATCCAATTCATTTATTGTGGTCACCTTTTGTGAAACTGTACAGGGAAGTTGAGGGAAAAAATCACAAATAGATGGAGGCATCACAGGCTTTTGCTGTCCTTTAAAAGAAAGCTATTTGTTAAAGCTATTTATGTTGGAAAGCTGAATTGTGTTTATAGAATTCTTAACACTTGTTGTAACACATGCAAGCATTAGAACTGCAAGAGAACTGCTTGTTTGAGGATTGAGTTTTTAATTTTAAATCTTCAACGTACGGGGCTTTTGTTAAATTGACCATATTAATACTAAGCAGAATAAAGGGAGCTTACAGGTGTATCTATTTGGTTACTCTGGAGAGGAAAGGAGTCCCAGCCAGATTTTATTGTTTAAATCAAAAATCAGAGGGTTGGGAGAGGATGCCAAGAAAGCCTTAATTTAGAGCCAGTATAAAGAGACATGGCATTTTGTAGGAAAAGTAACTGTAACTGGATTACATTTTCTATTAACATAATGAGGGTACAGTATATAGATGTAATTTCTGGGTTGGAAATGGAAATTAATTATAAATGAACTCACTAAATCTTTAAAAGCTAACATTTTATGTTTTATAGACAAACTGAATGGCATTTCCATTCGACTTTGCATTTGTGGAGCTGGTTTGATTATGACTGAGGAGCTGGCTCGTGGAAATCTACAGCCTGCTAAACACAAGGGAGTGAATTTGTGATTTACAAGCTGGTTTCGATTTTAAATGAAGCGAGGCAAAATGCCGAACAAACAAGGCTAGTTCCAGAGAGTGAATATGAGGGGAAAAAAACAGAAAGAAATTGAGACTTTTATATCACAGGTGATTTAGGATTCAATCAGCCAAGTACATAAATACAACACAATATTGCCAGAAAACATTTCTGTTGTAAATCTTAAGTCATAACAGAACACTGACAAAATTTAGACTTTAAATTTGCTATCGGGTCAGTGGAGAGATGCTTTTCTGTGTTTGAAATGCATTGCAAGTTTGCATATATTTGCTTTACATTTTGCAGTTATTAAATAAGTTCTGCCCCATTTCTATACATATTATTTTAAGTAGTTAATGTATATCAGTATGTGCCTTCACTATGAAAAAGTGATTTTGCTAGCTGTCAATGGTCACTGTTATCCCACAATGGAATGCCCAACAGGAGTGGAGGATGCTTTGACAGCTGGAAGAAAATATTTTGATGAGTCGAGAAAGCTCCGCGAACATCTCTAAAAACAAAAGAAAATCTTTAAAAAATATAGATGCATTTAAAAAATCTTTCTATTTGTTCCTTTTTTAAGTTTGAAAATAGACTGTATCTTTCCGAGTCTTTTTTTTCCCATTAGCACACATCTTTTAGCATTCCCTGTTAATACAAAATAATAAAGTGCATTTGCTTTGAAGACTGACACTTAGTACATACTGTATAGTCTTATATATGATTGGGTTGCGGCAATACTGTGTACTCCTTGGGCATTAGAACTGGGAAAGTATGTGTCTGCCCTGAGATGATGTTCTGTCTGTCATTTTGAGAGGTAAATATATGTCTTACATTTCTATCACAAATGCATTTCAAGTCTCTATTTATGTAAGTAAGCCCATTCATATATATATATATATATATATATATATATATATATATATATATATAGATAGATAGATAGATAGATAGATAGATAGATAGATAGATAGATAGATATAGATATAGATATAGATATAGGTGTGTGTGTGTGTGTGTGTGTGTGTATATATATACCATCATTTGGCATCAAATCTGGCAATTTTTAATTTTTCAGATAAACTGAAACTATTTAAAATTAATTTCATTATCTGAAAATGCATTGTCATGAAGTAAAAAAACAGAAATATTCTTTGCTTATGAAAAGTTGACATTCAGGAGATGCATAACGGACAAATACCATATACCATATGGTATATGGTATTTGTCCGTTATGCATCTCTTAATAATTTTATCATTACTGCAATGCTGTACATTGGGACAGTTATTTTTGGGAACAGGAACAACACCAACAACAGTGACAGTAATATTATTGCTGTTCAGTTATAAAGCCATTAAAAAATCATTAAAAAGCCTTTGCAGATTTGTCTATTGTTTCTTCATTAGGCCTCATGATACTTTTATTCTTCTCCTCCTCTTTCATTTTACTTCCCAACATCATCTGAGTTCATTCAGGGAAAGCCAAGGAGTCCAAAAATGTTTCCTCCACAGTCCCAATGTAGCCGCTATAATTAGTGCTATAATCTCTAACTTGGGAAAGTACAGATTCCAGACACTATGACAGTTAATCTGTCTGTCTGATAACAGTAATAGATTTATAATTATATTGCAACAGTAGACAGTATGTGTCAGGCAGAGAAGCCTTAACAGTAACATATTTCTCTATTCAATATATGTTTTTGAAACTGTTGTTAAATAAATACAGATAATGAGACATTGTTACCATACACAAGGGGATGTTACTTCCACTGTGCTGAGGTACATATACTGTAAATAAATGTGTCAGGAACCTCATTTTCACGGTACATTTCAGCACCCACTAGCCACTGATAGTTGTGTGCATCATGCTCACCATTGTTTTATCCCTACATTATTTGCTCTTCTCCCACAGCTCTTTTCATTCAGAACACTAGGACTGAGACTCCTTGGAGGACAATATAAATTTCAATACTACAAGTGAAGTTATCTGCCAGTACCAAATACCAATCCAATAACAGTGCCGTCTTTTTCCAAAATTTTAAAATCTGCTTACCTCACTGTGTGGAACTTAGTGGAATCATTTTTATAAAAGGTAATATGAGGCTGTGGCAACCTGCTGATACAGAATGACTGTTAAACTGCTTAATGAGGTCAGTTTTACATCTGCTACAAATCTGACAGATCAGATCACTGCAACATAAGGAAACAGTGGTATACCCTCACTAAAACTGCATGCACACAATTTCTACACTTTGACTTTCTATTCATTAATTAGATTTTTTTTTTCTTCTTTGCAACTAAGCTCTGTAAAACTAAGTGAGTCACTCATTCAAAGACTATAAAGGCCCTTCAGGGACAAAATGCTACACCTTAAAAGATCAGGTCTACAAAACTGATTAGAATTATAATGGACAGAAATGTATATATACTCTACAGTATCATTTTTTTCCCCACTCTTAGACAAGGTTAACTCTGTGTGTGTTATTTGTGAATTAACTACTGATTCATTTTTCTTGTATGCTTTTTTATCTTTAGTTTTTCCATCTCATGACCTGTTGGCCTGTAAAGTAACACTATTACTTACTTACTGCAATAGTTTAATAGCAGCCTTCACAAAGGAGATTTTTATCTTACAGGGCATGGTCAGGTGCTTTGGGTCAAATCCTCTTTACTTTTTAATCTCCAACTCTTCAATAGAACCTCATAAAACCAGGTCCTTAGTGAGTATTATGCTTATTGAAAATTGTAGACATATACTGGCCGATTAAAAATCATATGCCTGAAGGTAAGAGCAGTTGGCCTACATGTTTCATCTGTGGTAGTTTTGCACATCTATTCCCATGCACAGATCATTCCTATGCGCACATTAATGTATGATTACAGTCAGTTCTTACACTGGAGCACAAGCACAGGTAGAAGATGGATGTTTTACATGTATCTGTGCAAAGCTGTAGAGATAAGAGAAATATTGAAATTGAACTCAGAGGATTGCAGGTGGACACCTGGGTCACGATCAGTTAAACAACCTCAACCTTTTCAGTTGTAGATTTATCTTTAGGCAGTGATCTGTAGCACTGCGGCATGGCTGACTGACAGATTACATTAACATAATAAAGCTCTCTGACTGCAAAAGTAAAGGCTGAGACAGGATGTACTCTGTAATCAGGACTGCACTGAAGTTTTTTTGTTTCGTCATGACAGTATAAGAAAATCCAGGAGTCATGGCTGTAAAATAAATCCATCAAGAGTTTTCAATGAAGCGTCCACAGTTTGGAGAGAATACTGTTATGTGGAGCAGCTCAGAAAAAAAGGTTAAAATCGGAGAAATGTCTCCAATTCTAATTTATCAATAATTATTTAACTAATCAGTAAGGTTATTTTGAAAGGAATACAATTCAAATACGTACATCAAATCATACTGACTTAAAGACTAAAGGTCATTTATGCAGAGAGAGGGATAAACGGACAGAAAGGCCTAACTACGTAATGCTTCTTCACAGTTAGTTTGACATATTCACAGGTGCAAAGGCAGATAATGATGATGAATTGTGAAGACGTTTCCTTTCATCTGCTGTCTGAATCATGTTCCATACCATCTTGAAGAAATCTGATGGCAATTAAGATTTACAGTGTGAAAAAACCCAACAATTTAATGTTCTTTTTTCTAACAATATCATCCTGTGTGTCCTTTCCCCTTCCAGCAGACCAAAGAATGACAACAAGCATCAAGGAGTGAACCAAGGTGTTCTGGTTTGACGTGTGACATGAAATGGGATTTCATATAAGATCAAGGATGCTGTTTGCTGTGTGATATCCATTATGCTACACAGGAAAAAATCTTGCACTTGCTGGTGTTATTCTGTGTTTACATAACAGTTCACATGTAGAACTAGTTTTCTTATGATGATTAATCATACCATAAGCAGGATACAGAAAAACAGATGTGTTTGCATTTATGTCTAATGACTTGTGCAAAAATTGCAACCTATTCTGTACATAACTACCAGAGGTAAAAAAGAACTACAAGTCCTGTTCACCCAGTGTAGATGAGATCAACAGTTAAACACTTAAAGCTGAAAGCCGGGACTTACGCTTTACAGTCACTATTTCAGTCCGGCATGCTGGAGAAGAGCTGCTGCATCCACTAAATTTCAACTGATGCAAACTGTCAGGCCTCAGCCCTTCACAAGAGAAATGACCTCTGTTACACACTCAATACTCAGTAACTTTTCTCTGTTTCTATTGGTGATTGATGGCACTTCAAACTTCAAACTGATTAAAACTGTGTAGGGAAAACTGTGTGTCGATGGATGGCTTATTGAGGCATCGTATTTTTGACATTTGTTGAACTGAAGTAGACTATACTTTTCTTGGTGGTTTAAATATAATCACTGGCAGGACTTGGGTAAGATTAGGAAAAGATTGTAGATGTTTTAATACAGAAAAAGTTCACATTGACTGAGACACAATGTGTTTATTTACATTTAACCAAAACCATGATTTGACCACTACCTTAACCAAAGTCGTGTTGTTGCCTACACCTATCCTCATTTTAGTATGTAGTGGTTCATTCACTCAAAAAAGGAAAAGGGAAAAAGTTGCCTCTGAACATGCAAAGCTGTGGGCAGAGATTACATTTGTCAGTACAATGTCAACAATTTAGTAATACATCAGGGGAAAGAGATAGAGAGATAGAAACACTCAAATTGAGCACATACATTCATGAGCATATGTGCAGTATGTGCACAGTGTTGATAAGAACCACTCAACATCACTACATCCATGAAAAGCCACTCAGCCCCTCTGAGGTTGATCCTTGAACAAGGCTCTATGTTTTCAGCGTGGGTTGTGGTCAGTAAAAACAGTAAGCAGCAGCAGCAGTTTGCTTGGCCTAATGTTACATACAAATGGAGCACATGTTTGGAATCAAAGACCTGAGACTCTGAATTAGTTGTGGCAAATGTGACAGCACTGTGTGGGATCATTTTGAATACAAACCACACTATGAAAAGGTGCTCAGCCCCATCTGACACACTTGAAAAGGAAGGGAAAACCCCAAAGAATCTCAAAATGCACCTCAAGTGCTTATATAAGACTCTGTACTGAGATGATAAAGACGTCCAAAGAGATAGCAGACAATACAAGCCAGGAGCTAGGAGACTGTAATGTTTTGCTTCAGTAAAGCTTCTGTGGTCAGAACAGTCAGTACAGGGTGAAAATGAAGTTTCTGCATTATGTAAAATACCTGCTTCTGAAATGCACAGGAAGTAAATCTAGTTCTGATGAAAATGAAATGTAAATTAAAAAGAAGAAATCCTCAATAGCTCTGATGAATTAAAATGAAATGGAAAACAAAATCATATGAAATCCTGACATAAAGTAATAAAAAGTAAAACTAATCTGACAAAGTAAAAATAAAATAACTTTGGTTTGTAGTTATGTAGTCATTCATTTATCCACACATATTAAAAGGCTGTCAAGCATGAACACTATCAGTTTCTCCTCTATTCAGAGACATGTGTATATTGTATGTAGGGGGTAATAGATAAAGGACACATTAACAGCCAAAGAAAATCACAGAGCACATTAAACAGATGTATCGTTCACTCATAAAAAGACCTCAGAATCCATTATGGATTTAAAAAAAGAAAACAGATTTTTGATGCCTTTCTAAATGTATACCCAGGTTTTTTAACTCTACATTGTTGAAAGACCTTTTCAGAGATTATCCTACAGTTGAAAGTAAGACACTGACACTTTTATTTTTGGGGTCTAATGACGATATAATTTGCCTGAGCATCTACAATTTGCACACAGGCCATCAGAATTGTTGTCAATGTTTGTTGTCATTGTTTGTGCATATGTTATTAGCAATTACATACATATTTCTCCTCAGGAAAGGAAAAACTGATTTCCACTTGAGGATCAAGTTCAAGGACTTTATGATGCAATCAATAAGCATTTCATCGTGACTGCTATATTGCCCTATATGCATTTCTAGGCTTAACACATATAAACATTTGGCACTATTTCATACTGCATGCAGACAGTAATGCACTTGCGCAAAACTGAATGCACAAGGAACATTTTCCAAGTGAAAACTACAGATGAATCAGGGTTGCAAACTTTCTACTTGACCAATGTCAATTTAGAGTCATAAAAATTGAGAAGGACTTTATTATAATTTGATTATTTAAATGACTCCCTCTCTGTGATTTACCAAACCAGAAAGTGCAAATTCTTGTATGTAAATGTGCCCATTTCTTTTTACTGCCTGTGGGAAAAAATCTTCTTACTTTGCAATTTGCCAAATTAGGCCTCAGTGGGGCTGTGGCACAACATTTTAAGTTTGATATCAAGGCTAAGTGAAGCAACATGTCTCCACATCAATGTCTTAACAGAAATGTGCCCAATGTCTCATTACACCACATATTCAAGGGTATGGGGAAGTTATTTTGTCAAAGAGGCGTTATATATTCACTGTTTCAATCTGTTTAAGCCTAACACACAGTTTTGACAAATGCTTGTTGGAAGAAAAATGCTCTTTTTGGTGGAAAAAGACAGCAGAAAGTGGGATAAGAGGAGAGTGGGCACCAGAGTTATATTTTCAGTAGCTGATGGCTGTAGATGGCAGCAGAGTAAGACACACAGTGACTGGATACTTCACCTCTAAAAATATGACAGAAATGTTCTCTCTGATCTGATTCATGTGTTATCTGTTTATTTATCTGTGGCTTTAAATTAAATAAAACAGAGATAGGAACTGCTCAAGGCGCCTGGTGTCAGGTCTGTCACCCAGCAAGGGATCAAATGTGCTGAACTTTGTGTCTGTCAAAACAGATGAAAGTCTGATGGAGACACTTGTGTCGTCATTACTGTCAGATACTGGAAACTGAATTGAAATTAATGTAAACAGACAGGCACAATACATCACTGTGGCTACCTACTAACACACACACACACACACACACACACACCATGGACCTGTAGAGTCCAATCTATTATTTTGAGCAAGTGAGTGCCCATAGAAAACTATTCACCAAGCAATAATTGTAAAACAAATAGACAAATAAAACATCCCAATGTGCAGTAAAAGGCATGTAATCGGTAACTTCAGCTGGACTTTAAGACTTCACAGCTCACTTCTGGTGAATAAGAAGGAAGTGGAAATTTTTGTTCTTTTATACAGTAACAGACAACTCCTGTTACCGGTCTAATCAACACGTCATTACATAATACATGATGCCTCTAAACTCACAGTGTCTCTGGCCACAGGATAAATAGCATTTGATTAAATGAATTATAAATTAGGTGCATCAAATATGTGTGAGGTACATTAATATGTGATAAGCGGTCTGCTGTATAGTTTCCCTCCTTATCTAATCAACTATATGTTTTTGTATAAAGGATGTTCCTGTGGTTCCTGAATATGTAAATCTAACTCCTTTGAGCCTTCAAGGGGCTGACAGCAGTTGGTGATTATTTTATACCCAGTGAGGGTTAAATTTATTAAAACTGAAGGGGACAGATCTCTCTCCAGCTTGTACCAAAGCCCATCCTTTCAAGATTTTCCAGCCGTCTCTGTGATTAGTTATATTGGACAGGCTGTCGATCTCCAGCTCGTTATGAGCTCCTGCTCCATCTATGTCCGCTCGACATGAGGAAGCCTTTAGGAGTGTTTCCCTCCTGGGATTTGAGCTGACTTTGGACTAAAGTGGAACTTGCTGTCTCTTTGTTGAGGATCAAGTTCAAGGACTCAAAATAACAGTGAAGACTGTGTGAAATAAACAGCAGCTTCAGCTAACTGAAGTTAGGGATGTTACTGGGAGAAGTGATAATGATGGTGGGCTGGTAGAAAGGATGGAAGTAAGTGTATGGCAAAACATTTTCATAATACATTGATATGACTATTTTTCACTATTAATAATTACATAATTCTGGTTTAGTGATTGAACTGTATGCTAATAAGGACTGACCCCTAAAGAAACCCCAAGAAGTTATTATATAAACGTATTAGTGTTAATTTTGTTAATGAAAATCCTGACAAATGTATTATTAATGACCTTTTTTCCTGTGATATAGATGAGACAAAACAGATGTCATAACTGCAACTAAATCCCTATACATTATCATTGACGAGAAAAGAGCGAACTAAGATGGAGTTCAAAAATAAAAACTATAACAAAATCTCTGAAATCTCAGAAGCTAAGCCAGCTAAGTTGGCCAATCTTTTATTTTGGAGTGGTGAAACCATGCACAACCTAATGGTCATACACATTTGTAAATACACATTGTATATTTCCCCATTGTGGGACTAATAAAGGATTATCTTATCTTATCTTATTTGATGGTCAAGTCTTGTTGAAACTGAGTGGGTCTGTGACAGCTACATGCCAGCTGTCCAGTACTTAGCTTGAGTTGGGTACAAACATATTTAGTTAGATGGTAGTGTACAACCAATTAGAAATACTTACTCTATGAGTATAACACACTTAGAAAACTTTTTTTTGAGACTTAGTGAACATGCAGTCTTGTGTAAACAAGAATTTTACTAATGTAACTCAACTAGGTAAATTATTTATTTGAGAATGTTATGCTGCTGTCATTTACATCTGATGAAATTGAAATTAATTGCTTTGGTGATACATGGTTTATATGATGAGCACACGATGCAAATAACTTCCAGTGATCGAGATGCAAACATTTGCTGATACTATGCCTCAACATCGTTGATATTCCCTTAAATCTGGTTGTATAGCCTTTGATGGACCTTCTCTGGAGGACTCACAGAGTTTGATTTGATGTATATTTAAAATTTTTGGTGAAGTACTGTTGAGATTTTCCTCTTCTTACATCATCTTCATATTGCTTAACTGTCGTATAGGAAATTACATTATGTAATTATGCAACTATTTTACTTCGAAACAACAGCTTCAAAATCATTTTGAATATGAGGCCCAGTAAGTTCAAGAGTAATGCTGAATGGTGGGTCAGTTAAAAAAAAACAAACTTAAAAGTCATTAAAAACTAGTGAGTCCAGCAAGGAAACTTTGGAAAAGTTTGGTGTATTTGTTACAGCAACAACACAGATCATGAGGAATATACACTGTCTCGCTGTATTTCAGTTCAGTGAGTGGGACTATGCTTTGGTTAAGTGACTATTTAAGAAGGTATTTAAACACTTTTTATTTGTAAATATAAATGACTTTACATTGGATATGAGCCTCTGATGACAACATTAATGATGTATTATAATTATTATTATTACTATATTCTTTTAATTTTATAGTACAATACATTTTTGTCACTTGAAACCTTGCCATTTGTTGATACATTTTTATTCTTTATTTATAGAACTTTTTGATATTGTTGGAAAGTGGCAGCAGCACTAATAGAATTCAAGTTAAAGCCATTATTATTTGGTTTTGCTGCGTATTTCTTGTCAGGGATAAGTCTTTGTAAAGAGTTTTGGAAGGTACAAACTAAAAATAAGGTAGCCACAATAAGGATTTACCTTTAGTGGAGGTCATAAATCCTCAGAGGGTAAAAAGAAGACACAGTCTGTCCTCCCTGAGCACATCTTACAAGATTATTTGCCATTCTGCTTTGGCCATTTCTTCCTGCAATTTAGAGCAAATACAATTGATCCTGTCATCATGCCCTTCACAAAAGCTGAGCTGAAAGAAAGAAATATAGACATATATATCCTCAGAATGCCAGAAGTTGATTAACTGTGTCCAAAGAGTACAATGTTTTCTGTCACTTAAATTGAAGAGAAAATTGCCTTTAATTGGCTGCAGAAATGAATCATGTGTCAGGTGGTAGTTTTCCTAGGGTCAGGGGAATGAAAGGCTGCCTGTGACATCACAGCAGTGTACTGATGGACAGAAGTATATAGCTGTCAAATGTCAAAAACCCACAAAGCACAGTTGGACAACTGAGGATACTGTATACACTCAAATGGAGGCTTTTAGACATCCAGACAAAGCAAAACAGGTTTAATGGTATGAGTATCAATCAAAGAAGTCAAATCAAACTTGGTGGGACAGCTTTCCAACCAAATGGTTTGCAGGGATAGAAAACATAAATAAAAACTAGATGTAAATTGCAGGCCAACTGGACTCCACTTTACTTGTAATCTTCAGAGAAAATCAACTTTCTCAAACACTTCTGAAAGCATAAACAAATACTGACCATGTATCTGGACGTTTTCTATTAGAGCAACAGAATAAAAAGATATTCAGTTTTCTACATAACTGAGAATGGCAATGAGCCACTTTGATGTCACAGTCAGTGTTGAGGAATGGGTTTTGGGGTTAAACCGACAGATACAAATGTGCCACTATCGAAAGCTATTTGTTGGACTGCCAGTTCCAAGATGGAGACAGAAAAACTCATTGCTGATGTATGTGAATATGAATTTTCAAGCAAGAGGATGAAGCTGTTTAAATCTGCATAGTGCAATACACTGATAAATTACAGGCCTGAGCCATATGCCAAGAACAGGACCTACATATGTGTTGTGATGAATTCTTCTTTATGATGTGTGTTTTTCTCTTTTCTTTCTTTTTTCTTTCTTTCTTTCTTTTTTTTTTTTTTTTGGATGTTGTTGTCATTGGGAACTCACTTGTTGCTCAGGGGGTAATCATCTGTAACTTGAAAGTGAAATAGAAAACTCACAACAGCATGTGAGTGCATCTGTAAGAAAAAAACCCAAAAACTTTTCATTGATTCCACCAGCAGGCAATTACAGATCCAACCAATGCACAGTTTCTGGGTATGCTGTCCTCAAAATTCACACGTCATATTTTCTACCTTTTGAAGCCACCAGTGTGTGAAATTACTCAGAGCAGCTTTTAAACTAAAATGCACTGGATCTCACGTTAAAATAAATGAATAAAAAACAGAGAGGTCTTGGCAACAACAATGGCAGAACAGTGGCAGAAACAAAAGAACATGCAGCAGGCACAAGTCTTGCTCAAAGCAATGGTGCTAACAGCATTCACCATCTGCTCTTTCAGCTCCTGTGGTGGCTCTTCAGATGCTGTTTGTTTCACCATCAGATGATATGGTGTTTCAAGGCAGACAAAGTGCTTAGGCTTGAGTTGGACCACTTGAGGTGGAGAAGAGCGGGACTAACAAGTCAACTTCTACCAAGGTGAAGAGATGCATATTGAGTAAAAGTCAGAAACTCAAGGATAGAACAGCAGGTCAAATAGATGTTGATACTAGGCTCAAACCTGAGTTATTCATCTGCAAGGTTATGTTCCTGCTGAAACGGATAAGCCAGCCGGTGGATTATGACTAAATGTTGCCCTGCTTTGAAAGTATGAAACAGAGCCAGCATGGCTGACATGTTTTAGGCCTGAAAAGTGTTATTTTTTAAAGAACCACATAAGGAGAACTGCTAAATGAAGAGGCGAGTAATAATCATGAAGACTCTTTCTCTACCCGTGCATTGTCATTCTAGAGTCACTATAAGCTTGCAATATATGATAAGCATCAATACAGTAGGTCATGGGCAATAGATGCAGCGTGTCTCTGTTGATGTGGGAGGAAACCCACAAAAATATGGCAAGAAAGCCAACACCACACAAAAAGTCACAATCGAACTGACCTCTGATCGCCTTGCTGTTCAGCAACAGTCTAAACCACTGTGTCATCACTATGAATCTGAAGTAAATTCAACTTTTATATATCCCTAAGCAACAAACACAGCATATGCATTTAAATGAGAAGCCACCACTCTGATGGGAAACTCTTTCTAGACAACTTCAGATACTGAGGAACCTATCCTCTCTTCTTCAGCAGTGGAATTTTATATTTAAAGAATTTTGATTAGTAATACAAGTCTGTGTGTATCACAACCTGCCTGAATGTAGAACTGATGTAGACTCAGGCAGATACCAGAGGCTATCTGTATATTTTGCAGACATTCACACAACAACGACAATATTTGTCTTGATTTTGATAGAGGGTGTGAGACTGCACATTTTACAGCTCCTTGTATCCCACAAAAACCATTTAAAATGCTGGTTTTAATCATCAAGTGGTCGTCACTCAGGATGGGTGAGTATATATGGTGTGTCTCATACGGTGTGTGTGTCTCATTGGAGTCATAACATCTGATACAATGAAGCAGAGAGGACAAAGCTATGAAGGAATGAATAGAGGGAGAATTTCAATAACATCAAAGTACACTACCCAAATGAAATAGCGTATACAGAGATAAACAAGTCCAATACAGGTCTCATGCAGAAACTATGAACCCATTGTCCTATACAATTTTCTGCAAGATAGAAAATATCAATTTTACAACCTATTTCAGCATTTCTTAACCACCTTTGTCCAACTGTCTGTATTGAAATTCTAAGAACCGGGTGTAGAGTTTCAGAGAAGGTCAGTCTTGCTTTTAGGACACTGCTGAAAAACACTTTTTTCTCAAAAGAGAGGCATACGGTGTAAAGATAATGAGCAGTAGGTGAAAGTCTACACCCCCTTTGAATAACTGAGTCAATTAAGCTGAAAAGCTAGAAAGACTACATGATAAGGAAAAAGAAATATCAGAGGAAAATTGTGCTCCCTCATCCTAGAAGCGAGAATTTGCATCATCATGACTTTTCTTATCTATGATCATTCTGTCATTTTATTGTAATAATCAGAAAAGGGCTGCAAGTAACAGTTAATTAAAATCTAAAACAGATTTGGTGGAAGTGTATAAAGAGGATGAAAATGCTAATTCATTAAGCCCAATGTGATATAATAATTACTTGTTTGTTCAACCAGCACAACCCTAGCAATATTTAATTTATGATGATATAATGCAAAAGAAAAGCAACTAGTCCTCACAACTGCAAAGCTGGGGAAGAGGATGTAAGAATTTTGTGAAAATTGACTAATGATTAATCGATTACAAAATACAACTGTCAGTTAATTTTATTGATTTAATATATAATCAACTGATTGTTTCAGCTCTAAATAATCTGACCATGTACCAATAAGGAACTAAACTATCATTATGTTCTCTATAGCAATCCCACAGCAGAACACACTTATGATTACAGTCTATTTTCCATGCCACTCCCTTGGTTTCTGGACATGATTGCTGACATTGGAGGGCTGGATGCTGCCAGTGACAAGCCTTCTCCATGTTATAACCCAAAAACTGCAGGTCTATTGCTACAGGTGCAAAAAAAATACCAATAAAAAGCATGACAGTAAGCAACATGTAAGTGCCAAGTACTGGATGTTTGATCTATTTTTAATCTTTATTTGCTCATGTACTGGACCTGGATAAAGACATTTCTTAAGTGCTCGAGAATGAACAAACCTTAAATGATCATATTGCCAATAAGTATTCACTTTTATGAAATTGTTCTTCATCGTTTAATTCTGAATAAATATATAATGGTTTTCATAACCACAGTCCTGTAAGTACTGTAATGATATTTTCAATAATTTTCTGAGTGTTGTTTTGTTCCCACCCAGACAAATTACATCTAATGTATCTTTTAGATGCAAGCACAAGGTCTGTCAAAGTAATATATTATTAGGAGTCAAGCCAAATTGTTATATGAAAACTTAGTTATCACGGGATATTATGAAATTGAAGTTTTGTTAAATTCAGCCATGACGCAAGCACTATGTTGACTACTCTACAGTTTTAACTTGGATCATATTGGTGATTTACTGACTACTTTAGGAAGCTTTTAGTGAGGATGGATCCATGCCTTATACAGTACATTTGGTCCTTTTCATCTCCTACATATGGAAATTTTCCACAACCTTACAGATGCCACTGCCACTGAGTGACGTAGCGTTACTGGCTTTGACTGACTTGTGATTTCAGATCTTTATTCTCAGTATTCCATTCACAACAAATATACTGCTTCTATTTTGTGGAGTCTGTCTGGGCAAAGTTCTTGATTTTTTTGGGTCTATCAAAGTGAATACCACAGCTCAGTGACCTTTGATACCTGAACTGAGCTATATAATGACTTGCCTTGCTTGGAGTTACACACAAGCGGACTCACTATAGTAGATATGGTAAGCCTCAGGGCATGTAGCCTCCAGGGTCTAGACACATAGCCAGAGGCCACAGCAGCAGAACTGATTCTAGAAGATGATTGGCCCTTCAGGGCTCCTGCTGGCCAGTCACTTTGTTGGGCTAATCAACCCCACAGTGCAGAAGACTGGGAGAGCATGTAGGCATGTTAGCTGCGAGCTCCTGACACTTCCATGTTTTTTAGTTATTAGTGTGATATAAAATTTCTTCAATGCTCTGCTTTGAAGCCACACACCTGAATCAGGTCATATGGGTACCCAGATGCTTGGTGTTATTTTACTGAACTATATATCTCCTGCAGCACTCATTAAATTCTTTCACAAAAATGAGAAGGGACTTTTGGTTGGCCTCAAGGAAGTTCTGTGAAACATTCTGACCTGGAGAAGGAAAGTAGGGGCTTGGCTCAGGCTGTGGGGCCAGGGAGGCCAACTTCTTTGACCTGGATGGGGATGACCGAGGCACTGGAAAGGCACTTTGAGGCTCCTGGACCCAACACATCCTCTGTGGAGGGGGAGGTGAGTCTGAGACTAAGGCTTATGAGGGAACCATGGGATACTGAGGCCGCTGTAGGTGTGACCGTGACAGTGTGAGCCTGTATCCCTTGAAGTTATTAACATACAGCCATTATATTGCATTCTACCATTACAATACTAAGTGGAACATCTTACATACGCCATTAATCTGACATGCTAATCCAATATGTTAGCACTGGGCTAAAAAGCACAGCTACAGCTGTAATGCCTGCTGCTGGTATACTGACCAAACATACAGAGAAAAAACGTGTGATTTAGCAAACCTTTGGACTCCCCTCAGGCAAAGTTACTTGTTTTTACCCCACTAGTGAGAGAGAAATCTAAGAGAAAGTCAAAACTGTCATTTCATTTTATATTCAACATGTTGTTCCCTGTTGTGCAACAACACATACAACCACTGGGCTGCTCATGTTCATTCTGTCGGCAAGCGCCTTTGCCAGACCATCCTCAAGATGTAAATAACTGAGCTCAAGTCCATGCATCAATATCACCAGTGGTGATCATATATCCACAGGTGTGACAAAATGTCTCACTTTCCCCAAGCTCGAACTTGTCTTCACAAAAGATAAGTACTAGTCCGTGCTACACACACACACACACACAAATCAGATAATATTTGATTACGAAATAAACAGTAACAGCAATAGTAGATATCCAGAACCAAATGGTGGAAAAAACACACACAAACCCACTCACAGTAACTTGTGGAAGTGGTGAGTCCTTTCTTCAAAAAAAAAAAATCATGTGAGAATCTCGAAGAAATCACAGTAGTAGAGCAGATCCTATGGGCCGCTTTTGTCAATGGCTCTGGCTCATGTAATCTGGTCAACAGGTAACAGCAAACTGCTTCCTTCATTAAAACCAAAAATTTGGTAAATTAATGTTCTATCCCCTTTCCACTGTCATATGCTTTAGATATAAAGCTAAAATTAACAAGTTAACAAATAAACATAGGTGCCTTGTTTAGTCTATCAATTTTCTCACAATTTTGTGTAGCAGACTGACAGACTAAGCCTAAAATCCTTACACAAAGAGACAGTAATGATAATGTAACAGACTGTAAATATATATCTTGATGCTACATAAAAGGGTATCACACAGTATGGTTAGATTCTGAGCTGTTGGGATATTGTTGCTTTCTGAATCTTGAGCAAGGGATCATGAGAGGACTGCAAATCGTGTTTGCAGGGGTTGCAAAGGCTGCCAG
The DNA here is from genome assembly GCA_033238685.1 of Lates japonicus. Classification (NCBI taxonomy): domain Eukaryota; kingdom Metazoa; phylum Chordata; class Actinopteri; family Centropomidae; genus Lates; species Lates japonicus. Next base: position 7,442,387 of record BRZM01000373.1, on the reverse strand, counting down.
TCCAATTTCCAGCCAGGGTAACACACACACAAATAATTCTGTCTAAAGTGCAGTCCTTTGTATATTTATCCTGTGCTATTTCTCTCACTTTAAGGTCTTTGATAAATGCACTCTCCAACATTCATGGCATAAACTGATTTACTGTGATCCTCTGAAAGGAAGGCCCGTGTTCAAGAGACCAGCCTCTTACTGCGTGATTCTCAGTGTTTTATCAAAGATTGTGATTATGATTTTGAACATCTTTAAACAAAAACTCACATTTCACCTCTAAATGCAGTAAAGTATAATTTCTGGGGCAACCCAATAGCCGAATAGTTGGGGGCGTGTATCACATGGGCCTCAGTGCCCTGAGCAGTGAAGTCACAGTTTGAATTCTGATCTGGCCGAGCCTTTGCTGCATGTCATTCTCTTCTCAAACTGCAGCTAGCGAACCATCGAGGGAGAACATATCAATAGATTAATCTCCCGTCAGTGCAAGCTTGATTTTTACCTATTGATAATACTGTTGCCTGTACGCTTGCTGAGAATAAAGGTTGTACTAAATGGGATTTTAGATAAGTGAAACAACATCTCTGCTGTTCTTACTTTCCTCAGCGATGGCATTGTGCAAAATCGCTCCTTTGCTTCCAGTGTTGCCTCATCTTCCTCCAGGAGTATCTTCTTGTTTCTCAAGCCCTCTTAAGCCTCCTTATCCAAGATAATCTCTTTTGGGTGAAAGATGCCAACTGTGTCTGAAATCAAGCAAATACAGTGTTATTATGGGCACTTTGTGACAGCACACTTAAAAACAAAATCTCTCAGAGAAAAACAAACAAAAAACAAAAACAAATGAAGAGTATACCATCAAGGCAGCCGCCGGAGAAAACATAATTGTCTTTGAAGGCGTCTGCTGACCCAACTCTGACTGCTCCTTCCACCGCAGCATCTTATTCATTCCAGCATTGCAGACAGCTTTTGTATTTGCCTTTATGTTCGTTTACCGTGTCTTGGTAACAAAAAAAAAAATAATAATAATGATAAGTTTACTGGGTTTGCTGCTTAACACACAGATGGCCTCTATCTTCATCTGCAAATCAGCAAGTCTTTGCAATACTGTGTTTAGATGCAGCACATTCAGCACAAACTATTTACACAAAATGACCTACCGTTTTGAAACCAGTCTTGGACATGAGAATCCACTGATTTGTCTCATCAAGTGACAGCTCTGACTGAAGGGCTTTAAGTCTCCTTCCCTTTGTCCAGTTGCAGGGGTCTGAAAATGAAATCAATGTTACATGACTGACATTGTATTTCTACACTGTAATGTGTGTATATTTGCAGAAACTGCCTTCTACTTTGTGGAATCTTTTACAAGCACTGCATATGTTGTGCCATTTCATTTGTTTCATACAGATATTATAATATATATGTCTGTGCTGGGAGACAAATGAAGATGTACATCCCTTCATTAAACAATGCAAAACAATTAATTTACACACCCCAGCCCTACGCAGTGCATTACACAAACAATGGAAGGAAGGCAATCACAAATACAGATATCAGTGTCATGGTAAATAACTCACTAACCTTATCTGGACATTAATGTACAGTGGTTGTGATGGGGAGCTCAGAGAAAAAGATGTTCATCTGCTCCAACTCCTCACCCAAGGTACAGAACAAGAAAATGGTGTCATCTCACATTTGAAGTCATGTGCCTTGTTTTATGAAGAGACCTCTATATGAGGTCTAAATATTCTGGACATGTAAATCACATTATGTAAGTATAGCTGCAAACTGGCATGTGAAATCCATGGAAGGCCTTACCTGCACTGCTAGATGCTACCTCATGCATAAATTAAATGGTATTAATAATCTCTCCAAAACAACTGGGGGCTCTATGAGAATAGAAAGATAATAGATAGATAATAGATAATAGAATAGATAATAATATATGCAAAAAATATGCATTGTCAGTTTAAAGAGCATTATTCATGAACAAATAAAAGATATTATGGCTCTGAGAACTTCACACCACATGAAGGTGGGCAATCAAGGCCTTCTTCTTCAAGGCTGTTACTGGTTGTCCTTGATGCCTCAGTTAAAATGAGGGTTTGGTGGCATACCAGTATAGATGTAGCATTCTTACTGGATTACATTTGATAGGCACAAACTTGGAACAAAAGCACAAACTGAATCTTATTGTTAGGTAACCGTAATAGTCTGTATACATAGTGAGTGTAAATAAACCCAATGTTTGTTTACATGGAAACCTCTGATTCACCTTTAAATATCACATCAGTGTTGAGGCACGTTCCAACATATCCATATGCTCTTCATACATAAGTGGTTTCTGAGTGCTGCTTTCACACTTGGTGAATTTAATATTCATTGAAGGGAGCACAAAGTGTGACAGCCCATTAAGGAATGTCAGGTCTTTATTCAAAAACTTTAGATGCATGAAGTAGTTAAGATCTCAATTTTACAAAAGGTACATATAACTGCTGTGAATGACTGTATACATTCTATCAAGTTTAGCTTTTCAGCATTAGCACAGGCTCTCTTATCAGCTCTTTAAACACAAAATGTTTTACTGAGCACCCAACTCTGGTTCTTTTCACACTCTCCTCTGTGTATCTGTCTGGCCAGATAAATAACAGATGGACGTCTTATGATGCATGATAGCATATAATTCCCCTGGAACCCCGCTTCACAGAGGTGTTTGGGCATTAAAAGACTCCTGAAATTCCATCAGTCCTCACTTTACATAAAGAAAGACTCAATGCTTGTGGTCTGTAACCTGCCCTGAAGCTCTGAATCCTGCTAAGCCTTCACCGTCAGTATTAAGCCTAATCATTTCTAGACCTGCTCTATGTACAGTCCTCGAGATAACTTCTGTTGTGAATTGGCACTATAATAAAATTAACTTGACTAGACTATTCTCCCAAACAATCATTATGAGAGGCTGTACATGCCTGAGGCTTTAATAGTCATTATTGTTATTTATGTGTTTTGTTATACATGCATCATGAATAGAAATGAAATAAATCTAATGCATAAAATATCTGCAGTAAATACAGTCATTTCTGAAGTGACAGATTGCATGGTAGATTGAATTTTATTTTTACATTTCTCTGGGAAAAAGAAATTCTGTGAATATTTCATGAACTGCTGAACTGCTGGTTGCAAATTGAAATACATTAGTTTGTTCGAGAAAAAAAGAATTTAGAATTTGTAATTTCATGTGGATCGGTGAATTACATTTGTGACTATTTCTGCAAACTGCAGTGAGACTGGCTTTCTTTAAAAATTACTGTCATGTTGCACAATAAAAATGGGAACATGTATTAAAGGGCAGCAACATCTACACTAATATTCAAAACACATTCTTCACCTTGAGACAGCAGCTGAGACCACAAAGTCCATTATTCAACTGTTCTGGAGGTTTTGATAATATCACATTGTCATCATCCAGCAGGTGGACTTTGTGCAGTGTCGAGAATATCATGATGGTCCATGTTACATTGCTAATGAAAGTCATGTTATGTCATTAAAAAGCTCTAGAACAGCTATTAAATTGACTTTCTGGTGATTATTCCAACCTCAGAACAAACTTAATAGCGACAAGGCGGCGTCCTGAAAACTCAGAAAAATGGTAAGTGGAACATTAACCATTCCCCTTATAACTGGGCGACTCCATCTGATTAGAAAATCATGTGATATGATCCAAAAGCTCTAAACAGTTACTAAATGGACCGTGGTAGAGTGGTTTCTCAACAAACACACAATTAAACCTTGGGAAAAACAAAGCAGACCAAGCTGACTACAGTTCTGTGGGTTCTACATGTACAGGTAATAGTGCAACATATTGACATGAATAGGTTTGATACAGGAAAAACTTTTATGCTTATATGAATGTCTCTGGATTAATTCTGTTTGTTTGTCTTATTCAAAAGTAAATGGTTGTTGTTATCATCCTTCATAACTGGTGTTATTGTCTACAGGGATATTGTGCCCAGTGACCAATTTTTAAGGCCTATTAATTTTAGGCAAATATCCTCTCCCCTTTCTCTCTAGTCTAATGTAGGCAAGCAGAGCTTTTCCTTGAAACAGAGAGATTAGGCTAAGGCCCAGTCGACGAAATACTTGGCCTTATCGTGCTCTCTATTTTGGAAGGACTACTTTGCTAATTACTGCACTGTGTGATGACTTGTTGCCCCTCTCTCTGCAGGGCCACTTAACCCCTGCTAACTTTGAATCAAACAGAGGCTGTATGAAATGTTTTCTATTAAGATAGTTTGTACCTGAGACATCCAGTCAATACTCACGTTTTAACCTGTTGAAAGATTATGATTTGAGTCAAAATTACTACTTGGTTGAAGTTGAGGACTTCATCATCCTTGTGGAAGTATTAGATCTTTTACTTTGGAAAACAAATACTCTATTATGACTTAAAGTCCTGTATTCATAATTGTACATGAAGTAAAGTGTTACTTGCAAAATGCACTTAGAATATTAAGTCAAACTACTCATAGAATGGCACCTTTTCAATAACTGGATTATTGCATGCAGAACTTTGGAAGGTCTTTTTGAGTCTCTAGCAATACATCTTTTTTTTAACCTAGTCATTCATCACCAGTTTTATGGGAGAACTTAATTTTCAAAGACAAGTGACTCCTGCTGTCAGATAAATATAGTAAAGTAAAAGGTTCAATATTTCCCACAGAAATGTAGTGATAGAAATATAAAGTGCTGTAAACGGAAATGCTAAAACAGCTCCTTAAAATTGCACTTCAGTACACAGTACCTGAGTAATGTACTTACATTACACCACTGATCATCAATATTACAATAACCACCACTTGGTTGGGTTAAAAGGTAATGTGGTCATTGTTTTGAAAACCAAACCAAAACCAAACAAAACAAACACAGGCACAGGAGACAACTGCCTCATATTAAACTCGACAGTTTGCTGTTCACCACGAACCTTTGACCTCCTCCCTCTGTGGTTCTGTAGCTCTTTTACCAAAGTTACACATCTCCTTTGACTCATAATTACACAGCTGCTAGAGGTCTTTGTCATGATGTTTTGACGTTGCTCAAGAAAACAATTGCTGTTCTTTTGGGAGGACAGTTTGCAAAATCATAGATTTTAGTTGAACTAAGGTGAACTACAGGAAGTCTTTGAACAGCCAGGTTGGACTGAAAAGGAGAAGCATTTGAGTTTTCTCATGGAATCATAGACTATACACTTGTCTTGAATTCTGTTTGCATCAGTTTAAGTAAATGGAACATTTGCTGAGACTAATGCAGATGTCTTTCACATGTTCATTTGTGATTTGATTGAAAATGTGATTTCAAAATGCGCATGATTAAAGTGAGTGACTAGAACTCCACGTAACAGGAGTAGGAGAGTTGTGTTAATATGGGGAACTAGGAGTCTTTTTGGTTCATGGATTAAGCACAGCATTACTTTTGGATATCTGAATGTTCAAAGTTGAGCAGATCATGCTTGTGCTTGGTTTCCTTTTATTATTCTAGTCTGAGAATGCACACTATAATATTTCTCCATAAAGCACACAACAAAAGCATTGTTTGTTGCATTTAAATAGCATCCAACGCCAGTGTTTGGATGCTGGTATTTTGTCCAATTTAAAGTGTTGGGACCATTTGTTTCCCATTATAACAAGCATTTTACAAAAGTACCCTCTTGACACTTTAAACAAATGGTGCCATGAGAGAATTCTGATTCATTCTGATTACAAAAAAGCTGACCCACTTGAAGGACCTGAACGATGTGTGTCCTCCGTTAGAATCTCACGGGAGCTCAGCAAGGGACTCGGGTCTGGTCTTATCTGAGATATTAAGAGAGCATGAGATGGAGAGGAAATATAATCCTAACCATTTAATGAAACCCAGGGTACAGTAGCGTTTCCTCTGAGTCAGCAGCATAGTTGCTTAACAGATTGACCCATGGTGACTTGAAAGAATGGCTATAACTACATGATAGTGAAGGAGAGAACAAAGCTGTGTTCTCTCTGTGTGGTAAAATGAGTGCTGTACATTAGTATGCTAAAAAGAAGTGCAGTAAAATCACTAAAGTCATAATATAGTGAATACTTAAAGCTTGAAGGTAAGAATTTGCTTTTTAATTGACCTCAGAAAACATCAGTGGAACAGTAATTGCATTATTCTCTAAGCATACCTTTTGAAATATACCCAAAGGTGAGCCTACAAAAGACCATTTACAGGTCTGCTGTGATGAGTTATTTACACAGTACAGAATTTGCCTACATAAGAATTTGTTTCACAAGTTCACACTGTAAACATTTCAGATCTCCCTCCCAGTATAGGCCATGATAAAGATGACAACAGGACAATCAAGCGCACGGAGGTTGTTTCAAGGAGGGGGTGCAGGTAGAAGGAAGAAGACAAAGTGCAAAAGTGTTGGCGAAAATGTTGAGATGGAAGCTTTGGCAACCTGTTGAAACACAACAGTCCCATCAGTGATAAAACTGGTTGTCAGAAGCAAACCACTTGCACTGGGCTGTTAAATAGTGAGCAGTGGGGCAGAGATTTTGTGCCTACTTGATTTAAAGGATTGTTTGAAATAATAACTTTGTTGTTGCAAAATTCTTTTGTTTGACACACTGTAGTGAACAAATTACTATCTACCAATGTATTGCTAGTGAGACCAAAGGAAAAACATAAATCCTTTCCATGGAGGCTTTAAAGAAGGATAGGTTCACATTTTCAGGTTTATATTAAACGGGTATACAAAACTTTCTTATCTACATTAGAGAGAATTTTTTCTACTGCCATGCTGGCTGTGAAAGATCACTTCCTAGCCTGTCAACAAGTGATGGGGCACAAGGCCCGATCCAATTACAAGTGATAACTCTGTTAATGTGGGAGGTTTCCATGGGATGTTATTCCGCGTGAATAACATCTTTGGTAAGATAAAATAGTGTTTTGACATAAGCTTCTGGTAATCTGGTTACAGTAGCTTAATTACTCTATAAGCTCAGAATTCGCAGCCAATACTTACATCTACTGGCTTCTAGAATTGATATAAGCGACCAGATCAATTACACCAGGAACAATAACTGAATTCCTGTTGTTTTCAAGAACACCAGCATGCCCATCCTTTCTCCTAATACAGTATCTTTGCATCCCACTTCAACTCTCCTGCACATCAGCAAAGCGGTTCCTGTGTTCTGCTTGGTAAAACTGTTGTTTTGTCCACTGAAGTTTGGTAGACATTTATAGTATTGATGTTCATAGTTAAACAAAAAGATCTTACTCTTTTAATAAAGAAAATATCTGTATCTGTAAATTCTATCCATAATGTTGTGAACACTTATAACTAACAATCAAGCCTGTCATGTATTGGCGGCAGACCGTGTCAATTGGTTTATTGCAGCTGTTCTGGCAGTGCAAATCCTTTTCATTACTGGTCAAGATTTTGTCATTCAGTCATTTCAAAACGCTGGCTCAAATTCCTCTTTTGAAATATTCAAGATTTCGGTATTAATTACAGACTCTGAATATTGCAATGACTTTCGTAAACGCTGGAATAACAATTACTTCAAACACACTGAAATGAATGGACAGTGTCAAGTCAAAGGTTCTTGTGACTGTGAATGACAGTACCTTTAAGATTAAACATAGCCTCTCACCTTAATTTTGGATTCTTGAGTCGTAATTGTGTCCAGTGGCGTTTGTGTGCGGGGGTTATGGTAGCTGATTGGTTTGGGGGACTCAGCGTTATACAATGAGCCTTTCATACTAATGAAACTCCTAGCCTTTCATCTTTTCAAACCACTCCCATCTAAATTAAACCTTTGGTCATATCTGGGCACTAATTTGCCTATGGAGACATTCATAGTAAGCAGACAGGTTTTATAGACAAGAAATTAGCCTACTATGGTGATGGAGGAAGTTTTCATTGAATCACACATCTATCCTGAGCTCAGTTTTCATGCATGAAGCTTTCCCATGACTTTGCTGGTTCTGAACCTGCACTTGACTTTTATCGCTATGAGCCAGTAATCATGTGACACAGGATGACGAATGTGAAAAAATTACTCAGAACATGTTTATTTCAGACATTGCCAGCTGACGGTTTATGTCAAAGTTTCATGCTATGGCAAGTGTGTATCCTGCCATCAATTTATAAATTTCACCGGTGAAACTGATGCGGTATAAGTCTGTATTCCTTATGTATAGTTGAGACAGATATTTCCTGCATTTCTTCATCTCTGTTACTCCTTACAATCCTCCCAAGATTTCAATCCACACCTGTCCACCTAAAAGTTTTCCTTCAATCATTACCTGAACCCTGTCTGCTGCTAGTTTCTCATTTGTGGCCTTCCTGTGTATACACAGAGGACAGCTATCAGTCACTTCAGCCAGGTTGTCTATCCACCATCATTCAGTTACCTACTATATTGATTTTTCATCTGTATCTTGCCTTGCCTCTACTACATGTGGGGTTGTTTCCTGGTTTGACATCACCTCAATTGCACACTGTGCACACCTTTTCTACCATCTGAACACAATTTTTACCACACCTATATACGCGATCCCATTTACTACAATGTAACCTATTATCTGTGGCATTTTGTTGGCTGAAACATCAAATCATTATAATTTTGGCCTTTTTTATCTCAGTTTCCATTACAAGAGAGAAAAAGCACATTACAAAAGATTTTAAAAACCCGGCAATTTATAATAACCCTGGTGCATGGAGCCAGTATCTACAACACAAGTGGTGATATTTATAATTTTACACCGTATATTATTTCTCCAGCTCCCACTTGTGCATTTGCTTGACTAATGTTCAAGATTGGAAGATTAAGACTCCAATGGAGCACAAAGACTACGTATTACCACATAAAAGGAGTCAATTAGATACTTTCTTATGTCCCCAGAATGTCTTTGGTTGCATAATGACACGTGTGTTCAAGTCGCGTGGAGAATAAATGATAAAATTAGAGAGAGCGTTTTGTGCTAACGATGTAGTTCATAATTTTAGGTAATACCACCACTCTTATCGTGTAAATACACAATAAAGCTAAAGCAGCAGCTGGTTTAGCTGAGCATTAACTTACTATGAAACAGGAAACAACTAGCTTGACCCTGTCCAAATAAACAAAAAGTTTGCTTGTCCAGCTCCTCTAAAGAATCACTATTAACACATTATATCTCTTGATATTTAAGCAGAATAAACACTAAAAATATAGTTTCTTTCATCATTAATAGTGTTCTCAATATTTCACACTTCACAATCATTCAAAAAACACATTCAAAAGCCAGTAAATGTTTTCTAAATATGTCAGTTTAATTACTATGGAGAGGTAATTATTTACAAAATTGCATCACATTATGTGAACAGAACGGTTTTATGATATCATCTTAAGCGGTCACTATGGGCATGTTTGTACCTAATCAGACCTTTGCAGGTGCTAATTTGAAACATCAGTCCTGTTGCATCATGTGGCACATTCACTGCACACTTTGTGCATGTGTGTGTGTGGGGGTAAAGGTGCTAACAAGCTGACAAGCATTTCCTATACTAGTGTATCCTTTACATCACTAGGGATAGGATTCTCTCTGTGCGATAATCATGATAAAACATAACACCATTATGAGAATTTTCTTTTGACCTAAAGCTCTTCACTTGAAGTCACCTTGGTGTGGCAAACACTGCTCCAGCTTTAACAACGCTCGTCTTAATTTCATGCCTGCGCTCTCCATGAGAAAAACAGTAGCTGCTGTTTGTGCACTCTTAGAATACATTGGTGTTAGCATGGTGGAGTACAGAAGGACACAGTTGAAACACCAGAATAAAATTTCTCCAATTAAGAGACATTTTGTGTCAAGTCCAGTTTCCGCCGTTTTCGGCTTCTCACTTCCTTGAAAATGCAATGATGCACCAATGATACAGTTGAGGATAGTCAAGTCAGCCAGTCAGTTCTGGAGATTAGAAAGTATGTTTTGCAATGAATTACACACACACTGTTCTGAATCTCTCTTAAATAGGTTGTTGGCTTCGGGATGCTGATGAATGAAACTGAAGATAACAGCACAGAACTCAGCCCTTGTCTGCAAACCTCTTCAAAAGTTCCCAGACTCTGACCCTGTCAGCTGACATTATCATGTGTTATAAAAACTGGAGCTGAGAGGCTGTTGCTTTTAGTTAACGTTTGATTATCTTAGCTGGGTTCAGAGCAGGTTGTTAAATGGTGCTTTTCAAGGTGTGAAGCACAGCTGTCTTAAGTGCTGCTGTGTTTCAAACAAGAGTGGGTTCCACCTAAACTGCAAAATTAAAATCTAATGAACAGTAGTATTGTAGAACAGTTCCCAAATTGACAAAATGTTCTCTATTTTACAATTTCTGATATGAATGATCCCTTTCCTGTTCCCTACAACCCTACCTGATTGAACAGTAGATTTAAAATGAACCTTGTGGTTTGTTCAAACCACAAACACTAAACCCTCACTGAATCTTGTATTTTTATGCTGAACTTTGTGGAAATCGTGCTAAATTATTTCATTTGCAGAGCCATAAAAAACATGGAGCCTTGGAATTAACATTTCACCCTTTAAGCATTAAGAACCAAAGCAGTACTCTCTTAGGCCCAATCATCATCATTTTGTATCACAGTTTAAAATGATTAGAAAGACAAATAAGGCATGTTTGGGTAAAGTTTGAGTCAATCTCATCTCTCTCTGTAATCTGTCTTATCCAGGGGACCTGTGTCATTTTCATTTCCATTATGTCTGTCTGTTGTCATCTGTCTGCTGAAGCATAAATGCCAACAAATTGTCTGTAAGGCATGTCCTCAGAATTCTATGAAGTCACAGAGGACATGGTGCTCTCATGGTTTCTCCTGTTAATATTAAATACAAAATCGATTATGGCTAAATTAAGCGGTGTGCCAGTAGTTTTATTATTTAAATTTAGTTATATATAATTAGTTATAAAAAGCCAATAAAATCATTCATTTTATTAATTCTTTCACGAAATACCAAAATCTTAAATTTCCATATTCTTCTGTCTGGTTTTCAGGTTATACAAGCAACATAGTAAAACTGCAGCAAATTTCTATCTATTTATTTTATCTATGCCACCTCTTAATAATTCATGTCTCCTTGTCTGTCAACAGTCTAGAAATTCTGGTTTCAGGTTCAATCTTAGGCCAGTCTTACTGTTAGCAAAACCATTCATGCAAACCAAGCAACAGCACCTGTTGGTGTGAAGCATGTGATAAAGAATAGGCATAACAACTAAGGTGTGTGCCTTTTTCCATTTACTTGTGATGTCTGAAATCACACTTTTGACCAATTGTGTTTGTAACACATCATCACATCAACACATCCTCCTTTACCTCTGCACTGTGTACACACACACACACACACACACACAAATCACACTCCTGTCAACTTGTCAGTCTTTCATCTATTATAACACTACACACATTCTATGGGAGAGGTCATGATTAAGCCTAGCTAAAGACAAATATAAAAACTGCATTCTATGTATTTTGTCAATAATAAAATGTTGTAGATTCTAAATAGTTATACCTCAGTATGCCTGATGTTTTGATAGGAGGTGTGAGAAATATTCATAATAATCCTGCCTGTAGCTGGAATTGTGACAGCTGGGGACAACATTATCAAAATATTTTTAATAGCTGAATCTTGCAAAAATACAAAATAAATGTCACATGTTGACACACACACAACCACCACATCTGTATAATTATAAATGAAATGTGCATCTCTCTCTGTATAAGCTCTGAAACAACTGTTAGCTTGTGACAGTGTATGTGTTAAACATGGTGTGTTGGTATTGTGTTACCAGCACCGAAAAAAGCAGGTGACGACCCATATTAACCATATATGCAAATACTTCTTTTCAACTTAACAAATACAACAGCAAACATCCTCTGACAGAAAGCCGCGATGAGAGGTTCTGAGACACTGCCGCAAATGTAGGCTCACAGTATAAACCCTGTTGGTTCAAAGCGACATCTTGTAGAGAGCCGTTGAGCTCAGCTGTCGCGCATTGGGTTCCAGTGTTGGGATTCAAAGGTTTTCTAAAACCACAGACATTATTTTCTAAGTCAGTTGGGGAGATGGAGAAAAATAACACCAGATGTTTTTCCAATCAACAAGCATTATTAGATTGCTCACAATTATTAGAGCTTTAGTGGCGGTGTAAGGCGGTCAGGAATGACAGGAGGTAAGAAGATAAAGCAGTTGGCTAACTGAGAACAGGTGTTAATGTTGTTGTTTTATGTTATGGTTTATGATGGACTGTTTTTCCTGGAAGCGGTCTGCAGATATGTTACCTTGGTAAACTATTCCTTTATTACTTACTATAAGTTAGGTACAACTTGTATACAACTGCTTATTATACAACCATTGAATGAGAAAATCAAGATTACTGAACATGATCAGTGTTATGATCCCTTGTAATCTCTCTGAACACCAAGGATCCCAAGTGCTGCAACAGACCGGCCATCCTACAGAGAAACCAAACAACAATCCGTTTATTCAGCACAGACCATGATTTCAAATCATTTACCTTGAATCTGTTTTCGCTTTGGCAATTTTTTGAAGGTCTTGCGAGAAAGAGGTTTGGATACACACATCCTGCACTGAGCTACCACCTCAAGATCAGCTGGTTGTTCATTCCTGACATCTGTGTCTTCAAGGAAGGAGTAGAGAGAGGATAGAAAGTAGAGAGGCCATTAGGCGTCTCTGTTATGCCATACATACATGCTGCAGTTGCTGATAATTAATATACTGTATGGTGTAGACTTTCTACACTGTCTTAACAAGCATGTCACATGGATTTTTAAAAGCTATTTAACAAATACATTAATTGGTGGTCCAGTTTCAAGATATTTCATTACTGCTTTTTGTGAGGATTGGAAGTAATGGAGATAACATGTAAATTCTTGTTAGGCCACAGAGACAGGGAATATATGGGAGGCATTAATTCATCTCACCTGCGAATTACCATCTGGTTCATCAGCCAACAAAACTCTGGGGCAAGATCTTCGCAGCAACTTCTGAATTCGTTACAATTAAAATTGGCCCTTGAAAATTATTAGTTATTTGATTAAATTTTCCTTGACGATACTTTCTCCACTTAGAAAATTACTCTTCAAAACTAATGACCAGGTTATAGCCTCAGGATTAACCTAATACTTTATGACTGCCCTATTTCTGTATACCTCCATCTGGCTAAAAAGCTGCACTTGTCTGAGAAAATGTCAAATATATTAATACAGATGCCACAGCCTTTACTGATAATACTCTTCTGAACCAAACCCTTTGCATTCAAGGAACACCATAAGCTTGGTATCACTGGCCCAAGACAAAACCCTCACAATCCAGGCAGACATCAAAATCTCAACAGAAAAATCCAAAACCATCTGCATAGCTGAATGCCATCAACAGTTGTATGGAAAAACTGATTCATTTATGATGCTAGTCTGTTTGCAGTTGGACATCCAAGTGTCTCCAATCTTCAAACTGAGTCTGACAGTCCAAGTGGTGGCAGACAGACAGCATTCATTTCCATTACCACTCAACTCAGGACATGATTTACTTACTGCAGTGACAATAGGAAAGGTAATGACTGCACTCAGGTAGTTATTGGCCAGGAACCAGCAGTATGTGGCTAATGACCACATCAGTCCAGACAATAGACCTGAGGAGCAAAAGAAAATGAGAGAATGTACATGTGCTTGAGTCAAAAACAGTGTCAATACTCTGCATACAAGCAAGCAGAGTTCACAAGACAGGTAAATATATTCATGTAGTACTAAGAGGGGACAAAGAGTCAGGATTAAAATGTGGGGATATATTTCTTTTTACATTCTCACAGCAGCAACCAAACAGCTGCAGGAGCTGGTGACTGTTCAATTCAATTTTATTTATATAGCGCCAAATCACAACAAAAGTCATCTCAAGGCACTTTTCATAAAGAGCAGGACTAGACCATACTCTTTAAAATAGGTATTTACAGAGGGAGACCCAACAAATCCCACCATGAGCAAGCACTAGGCGACAGTGGCAAGGAAAAACTTCCTTTTAAGGGGCAGAAACCTCGAGCAGAACCAGACCCAGGGTGGGTGGCCATCTGCCTTGACCGGTTGGGTTAAGAAGTGTTGGTACACAGACACAGTAGCTGTGCAGTAAATGAGAGGACACAGTGGTCAAGTACCCTATGGTGTCATGAAATTAAGGACCACTTTGGAGTGTCCACTCACCAAGCTCTAAATGAAATGACAGATCTAAACTGTCAAGCCACACTGCATGCCAAGTTCTGGGCTAGAGTGGCCATGTTTGGCCACAACAGTTCTCCCTGAGTCAACACATCCAACCATTCCCTGAGTGGACATGTTTACACGTGCAACTTGGCAAAGGAAGCCACTGTAGCTCCTCCACAACAGCTGATCCTTCCTGTGTTGGTGAGAGTCAAACTGAAGCTATTATTAGACACTGTTTGCCCCTGGTGCACAACAGGCTCAGTGGTTCACAGAAATAAATCAGCTGGTGGAAAATGGTGTTAAAGACAGGTCCCTCAGTTTTTACACTCCCTGTCTGAGCAGAGGAGTGTTAACAGACTAGATGCCAGTTTTGAGGCAGCAGCTTATGGTTTCAGCAGTGACGGCACTGATGGTGTAAACAAGTGGTTCCCAATCTTTCTGGGAACCTTTTTGAACCCTTAGAATGAAGAGATGTCTGCTTGTGGCCACTTATCACAGGTTACAAATGTGGTGTGAACATAAGAGGATATTTCCCTTCATAGATTGTTTCATTTTAACCATTTTGAGAGGCCTGAAGAGGTGAAAAAAAAGAAATAAATCAGAAATGCCTGGGAAAAAATGACCATCATTTAAATTTTTTATTTCACAACTTTGATCATCACTGACAATCTTCATCTTATTAAGTCATTTCTATGCATCTTCCAATAGAAAACTGAATAGAAAAAATAGAACTAGAAATTCAGAAAAATAAAAGAAATTAAAAGCAGTCTGCAGCCTGGCTCTGTCCATAATTAACTGCAATTTAACTTGATTTTAGAAAATATTTAGAAACAACTATTTTACATTTGAAAAAAACAAAACAGCAGAAATACTCTGATTCACTGCATTGATTATGAGGACTAAATTTGCAGAAAAAAATGAGTTTTGTAGTGAACTTGTGATCCTCCAGACTTATATGGGGGCCCCATCCACCACTGATGAAGACTATCTAGAGTGCAAGGGGCTCAGGGTGAAATGGCTGAAGGCTTTCTACAGGGTTGAACCTTAAATTCCAGTATCACCAAAAGCTGAACACGATAAGACCATGGTCATGCCAAAAGCTTGAGAAAAACTGTTACCTGGTAGGATGGCTCTGGAGTAAACCCTGGGCCTGTTATTCATAGCAGCACAGTAGATGGCAAAGTACACTGTGCTTGCGACAAAAATCCCAGAGCACTGCGCGTAAACATAGTCAAGGTCTGTAAAGAAGTTAACACAAGAATTGACATTTTTAAATCATTTGTGTTTATCTCTGTGGATTTGCGATTTTAAAAAAGCTGAAATCAGTTGCATTTCTTTGTTTTTAAAAAGTTCGTCACTATATAGTAGTCAACAAGTTAGAGGTAAAGCAATATGAAAGCGCAGGAAAACATTTTATCAAATTCCTGAGCTGCCCCACTCACGTTGACTTCAGAGAGTCATTCAGGGATTTAGATATTAAATCTAGCCCTTTGGAGGGTCCAGTGTTATTAAAGACCAACACAGAATGACACAGCATTTTTGATCTTTCTCCATCTTTTCTTCAAGTTGAGGATAATGGTAAGCTTAATGGTAGTTATTAAACACTGAATCCATACCATAGACACTGGCTCCATGAAACATGCTGTCATGGCACGATGAATGGCTCTTAATGTAGAGGATTGGTGCGAAGGAGGAACCATACAGCAGGCCCGACACAACAGCGAGCAGGCAGCCTCTGATGAGAGGGATGAGGAACAGACTGTAAAACTGCGTAATGGATGATTTTAACTCTCCACGGACACATTGTTCAATTTGTGAAGTTAATTTCGGCATCGTTTACAAAGCTAATAGAAAATGGCAAGACCAAATGCACATGGTAATAGGGATGTATACAAACCTATTTACAACATTTCAATTTTAAAGTCTTATCACTGAGGTGGCAGCACTATTTTGTTTTGTATTTAATGATTTTTATAGTTTGAGTGCTTTGTTTGTATTGTTTTTGAGTGCTTTCATTTTTCTCTGCCTAGTGTATTCTGTTGCTGTAACTTATTTACATAGCTGTCAAACTTCCCTTAATCATACAATTGTTCTAGTGTTATTTAAAGTAAGGAGAGACTTACTGTATCTCACCTCAGAAAGAACATTTGCAAAGAGACAAATCATGCTGCATTTAATATCAAACAAGCCAGCAGCTATAGACTGAACAAGTAAGGCCTATGATGAGCGCCTCAAGCCTCATGTAAAATATTTAATAAAATATTTAATTTAATATCTATTCTATCCTTGAGAAACATATGTATTGATAATTTAATCAAATTAAATGTTTTATAAGCCCTCTCCTGTCTTGGTGTTTAGGCTGCACACAGCGTGTGTTTTGAGCTCACATGAACCGTCTGGTCTTTGGCCCGATGACGTCTATCCAGAACTCAGAGGAACTCGGTCCATAACTGTCTGAATTTGTTCTCTGCAGAAAGAAACAGCATCCTAATATGGAGTCATGTTGTCTTTCACAAGTGACACCAGCAGAGTACACAAGACAGGACAAGGTCATCTCAACTCCCTTCAGGAAATAATATGGGGAAAAATTGACTGTCCTTCACATTTTACTTGAGAATACTGGTAAATTTAAATTCCTGAGAAGGGGTGAGAAAAATAAACAAACATTCAATCAATGTACTCACCCTGTCGATAAGTAATGGAATCGATTCGGAATTGGGATGCAGCTCCACGTCCGCTTTCACAAAGAAAAAGATTAGCCCACTGGAACAAACACAAAATTTATTTTGGTTACCCAAAAGAAAACAAAGCAAGCTGGTACGATCACATTTTTTACTCTGGTAATAGCTACTAGACAGCTGCACTGGCAATAAGGTGGGAGAGTTTACCTCAGCAGACACAACCCAGCTCCACAGTAATTTAATATTGGCCTGGAAACCTCCTGAGCAGCAATCCCAAACCAGCCAAATCTGTGAAAGACAGACACTTTGTTTATTTTGAATATATTGTCAAATGAAGGGGGGAAAATCCTGCTGATGATATTAGGCAACAACTCTATTACAGGACCCAGTGGTTGTCACCAGAATAAAAGGAATTACATTTTCCATTTTGGGTGGAAGACCACACATTACTCTGACTCACCTTGAACTGGCCCAGCCCATCAACAAACTAGACGATCCCCAGATTAAAATCCCAAGACCGAGGCCAATCGCTTTAATAATTGGAACAACTGTTATATTTCCTGTGGGCGACATTGGACGGAAAAGCAGCATGTATGGCTTATCTTACGGTGTGAAGACATACAATATGACTATGTCCATATCAATAGTGGAGACAGCAGTGACATGCATTGCACAAGGTTTCAAACTCAGGGGGAAAAAAATAGGGAAATGTTAAATGCTTTAACATTAGGGACACTGTTTTAAAGCAGTGTGGGAGAAACAGAACCTTGGTTTTATCCAGCAACATAAACTGAAGACTGTCTTTTTATAGAGCCTTTCTTTCATAGGATGTTTGTGTAATTAAGTGAAGTGTTTGTGTTCTCTCACAATGCCACAGAAGGTACAATCTAGTCACAGCTGGGAAAATGTGAATAACATGTGGCATGACTTTTCAGCTAGAAAAAAAAAAAAAAAAAAAAAAAACAGTACAGGCAATTTAGTATATCTCCTCAGTGGCACATGAAGTGCACTTTATGGCAGTGGTATTTATGAAAGTGGGACACACTGTCAGTGTCCTCAAAGTTGGTCTCATCTCCCACAGAAGTGTACCAACATCATCATTCTAAGATGGACTTTTAAGATGGACTGCAGCAGATGGACTCTTTAAGTTGGATCTTTTAAGTCCATCTGCTGCTGCCCAACGTCCAGCTGGACACTTGATCCTACGAGACCAACTGCACTCGAACCACACAAACAACACAAAGAATGAGCTGAGCTTGAAGTTTTGCTTTTATGGTACAATACCTGTGGCCCAGATCACACCTCCGAGCATTGCGAAAGGGTGGAATTTGGGCGACTGAAGCATCAAGTCTCCAATCATTGCTACGACCCATATGGCTGCACAGTTTACCCACTGAAAAAACATTCCTGTAAACACAGGCAAACTCTTACGTAGACCGTCAGATGTTTAACAGCACTAGAAAAGTCTTAAAAGTAGATTAATAATTTCTTTAAAATGAAAATATTTAGTCTTTGAAAAGTAAATGCTGTGTGCTCACCATCTCCTGTCTCTATCCTTTTGACAGGAACAAAGTTGCTTCCATACAGCAACACAGCAACTACATTTGCAGCAATTCCATAAGCAAAATGAGTCATATTAGTTGAGTTAAAGGTGAAATCAAATGTTTCCACTTTGCCAACTGCAGCATTTTCACCACCCCTGGCACCTGGAGAAGAAAAAGAAAACATCCAGGACTGTCGATTTCAGTCAACACACCAGTCAACACACCAACCCCTACATTCATCACAGACCAATTCTAGTTTACGTACCATGCTCAGCGGCGTGTTCGGCTGTATGACAGCTCACCATCAATAATGTAGCGACAAATAAAAGCAAAGGTGGGAATTTTGCTTGGAGCATGTTAAAACGAAATATTTGTTTTTCCTGTGATGTAGCCAGGCCACAATGTTAAAAAGCGCTGAGGCCGTTGTGTGTCCGCGGTGGTGAGGACAGAGTGTCTGCCAGGTGCTGCCAATTATCTAATCACTCGATCTGATTCATAACGGCTGTAGAGGATGTATGGCAAGAGAGATCAAAATACTGCAGGACAAACATGAAGACTTCTATCATCTCTGTGAACTGAAATAATCATATAGAGATCATATTTATGATTTATTTTAATTTACTGTCTCCGCAAACTGATTATTTTGAGCAGTGTCGTCACAAACTCGATGAGTCAAATGAAGTTCGATTAACTGTTTTATTATTCAGTGCTTCATGGGAAACTTAATCATAGCCTACTGTTTTGATTTGATTGAGGGAAATGATCTATGCGTCTTCTTTCCGGGATCAACTTAGGTTAACCGGTATCGCGAAGCTGGCTCACTTAGCAACCCATGATGTACGACTAAGCTGCTCCCAAGCAAGTCAACGTCAGAGGATGTGATTAAACCCGTAAACAACCTGACCTGGAAAAACTGAGTTCTTATGGGATCCCGACAGAAGATTCTGAAAGATTTTTCAAAACAACAACAACAACAACAATAATAATAAATACATAGCAATAGATTTTTTAAGATTAGTGGAAACACTTCGCTGCTCCACGCTTTCCATTTGTCACCATAATGACCATTAGAGCTGCATTTTCGTTGCAGTTTCTTTCATTTCTTACAGTGTGGATGTATTTCCACGCCTTTTATTCCATCACTGCAGCTCAGACCTTTTGGTGATAATTGGAAACGAAACCATCTGTTGTCTTTTATTAGAAAAATAATCTACACACGGAAATAGTAGGCTACGTGATAATAAATGCAATAGGCTACTTATGTCAGATAGACCTCAACAGTTTAATCAGTGTCAACCAATCCATGTCATCAGTGTGATCAATATCCGGCTCAGTGAAGCCAGAGAACTCCAAGAGAGCCACACTAAGCTGAACTCGCTTCTTAGTACAAGCCCCAGGTTTGAAGACTCGTCTTCCTGGTATGTTGAGGATGACATCCCTTATCTGGACATCAGTGATCTTTATAGGCCACAACACAATAGTTCTATATTTAAACCTGTCTTTATTCACGTCAGGAAATCCTGCAACATGAGCTGCTGCGCCCAGACCGCATTTCCCTGCCACAAGAGGAAATAATTGTTTCCTGATGTTAACTGTTTCCCCCTTTCACATTTCTATTCTGTTCTATTCTATCTTATTATCTCCACCCGTGATCAGCCTGTACTTGATAATTGATAATTAGGGAAACGGACCAGCAGATGTCGCCTAAAACGCATGAATGTACAATGGATGAACACATTCTTAGTTCTTCAGAGAAAAGACTGTTTAACTTATTACCCTCACTGTTTAACTTATTACCCTCACCCCTAACCTCTGTATTTAGATTTCATAGTTGCATTTTTAGTCATAGTTGCATTTTTACCACAGGTCCAGTTTCTATCTGAAAGAGGACGAAAAAAAATTCAAGAAATTCAAGTTACTTCATGTTTGGCTTGGAGGGTGGTTTCCCAGCGCCTCCATCCACTGCGCAGTTGTCTCCGTGCCCTGTGTGGCCACAAAGCCTCCCTTCCAAAATGAGTTTCGGAAGTTGTGCGCTCCTCCCTGGTTTGAGTTTGGCGCAAAAAAGACACTCAACCATGACAATAACATAAGTTCTAATGGGGAAGTCTCGCTTACACTGGCTGTGCTTCCCTTTTTTAAGACTCACCAGCAGCTTTCGGAGGTGCCCTCTTTCAAAAAGGAGTTTGATAATTGCGACCGTATGTGTTGTCTATTTGGTTTTTGTGGTTTCACAAGTTGGATACTCGCAGCAGCACCGCCGGGACAGAAGGACAGATAAAGACCGACACACCCGTGGATTGTATAATTTGGAGACTAATGGTGCCCTTCAAGACTCTGTGGACTTGCCGACCGGTGCGAGCTTTGTGGCTCCGACCCGGTCCAACGTGGTGTACATAACGCTAAGGTCTAAGCGCCTGAAACCAGCAAATATTCGGGGTACAATCAGACCAAAACTGAGGAGAAAAGTGAAAAGGAATAAAACAGCTAATTCAGCTTTTACGCAGAACAAACTTGGCACTTGGGAGCGGGACGAGGGCCAAATTAAGCGCAACTTTGCACCCAAGACTTCCTGGAGAGAAAGCAGGGATGTTGATTATAAATCTTTAGATATAATCCAGAAGTCTCATAAAGATGTAGTAGCAGACTCCAACATTAGTTCTATCAGAATTTACAGCCAAAGAGCGCCGCCATGGTTCAGCCCACAGGACGTGAAAACCATGCGCTTTCTCGCGGATGCCAAAGTTTTGCGCATCAGAGAAGTTTCCCACGGAGACTCTTCATCTCTTCTGATATTTGACGGCGAGACAAAGGTTTCACCGACCAACAAAAACCACACAAAGCGGAGCAATGTGTGCGCGGGGCAGTGTGGAGTCATCAGCAGCCCCGTGGACACTACTGAGGTCTTTGCTTTCCATTTGGACAGGGTGCTGGGGCTGAATAGGACATTACCAGCTGTGAGCAGAAAGTTCAGATTTGTACACGGTAGGTCACCAGTCACCCGAATGGCGTGTCTGATTACCTGACCTGAATTGGATTAAAAAAAACAAAAACAGGTTGATTCATTAATGTACCGAGTGTATTTCATTGCAAGCAGTGAATGATGATAATAATCACTGAGCATTAATGCATGCCGGTGAGGGACAGAGAAAAGGGAGAGAGGTTGGTGGGAGAGAGAGAGAGAGAGAGAGAGAGCAGCTTGAAGGTGGAGAAGATTCTGTCTGAGGACGAAAAATGACATTTTCTAACTTGTCTGGTCGGTTTCCTCACTCTGAGTGGAACTGCTTTAAATGTGCTCAGGGTCCAAATTGCAAATTACATCATTAATATCACAACAATGTAATCAGTGCTATGGAGAAATAGATTGAAAACATGAATAATATGACTCGGGTTAAGTGAGTCTGCGCAGCTTTGTCATAGACTTGGAGGGTTTTTTTTTATGTTAAACATCTACACTTATACTTACGGTAACCATCTATTCATTGCAAATCTTGTGTATATGTTGTGTTACTGGACTCTATGGTTGACTTAAATGAAATTTCCAGCAAATGAGGTGCTCTGAAATTGTAGTGTAGCAGTGGGAGAGGTGGGCAATGACAATCCAACAACTATGTGCTTTTCAGCTGCACACTGAATCATAACCTGCACGTTGTTGTAGGTGAAAGAGTGTAAGCAGGACTGTACTCAAAACCATGAGTGAGCACATGTTCCAAGGAGACCAGACTGAAACTGGAGCTGTCCAAACATATTCAAGGCCAAGACTGGCAAAGAAGAACTCTTTAAGGGAGGCGTGAGTTTACATACCTGACCTGTTCAGGGTTGTGGGACCACACAAAGTTCTCTTTTTCTTAAGTCTGTGACATCAGGAACAGATTGAATTACCAAACCAGTGCATAAATGTGTAATAAAATGTGTTTATTACATTTATAAATTGAAACTTCTAATTCTCCAGAACTTTGAGAATGGCAGAACATTCTGTAATGAGCTCTTCCAAGGGGTGTAACTAGAAATTAAGGAGCATATAATCAGCAGGCAAGAGAGAGCCTTTGTCCATTTCCTTCTCTTGTCTTCACCACCATTATTCCATCATGACTAACATCTATATCTGTTTTTAGTCTTCAAAACAAAAAAACAAAAACATTCTTTTTTCACTTTGCCTCAGACAGAACATAATGTCTCTCTGGCTGTGTGATTTGTTAGTGCTCTGATGAAATGCTGATTTGAAAAATAAATATACTAGTCTGAATCATAAAAGTCATATTAGTCAGCTTTGATGATGCCTTGGACAGTCCCACAGTTCTCTCTGCTCTTAGGTGCCCTAACTCATTCCACCATGCGCCAAAGAGGATTTTGCATAACCAGAAAATGAGCAAATCTTTCCATTAACAGCTCCTATCATCACTGATGATAATGAGTTGCTTTAGCAAGATAAACAGTCTGGTCAGCTTTTGCAATTCTTGGACACTCTGGGAAGAAACCTTGTCCATCTTTCTGCTGTCTTGATCTGCTCAGTTACCAATGGTAGATACTGAGCAACCAGGTGTGTATGTGTTAAACTGAATAAATGTCAATGAGGGCGCCACTGATGACGTACATGCATTGCTCAGTAAGCTTTTCCTGGATAAAAATAGGCTAAAACACAGTGAGAGTGAACAGTTGTTGAAACCTGACCATGTAATCTGCCTATCCTCCCTCTCTAGATGGCCAGCCCTGTCCAGTGGTATCATGGGATGCATCTCTGTACCCAGATGGCCTTGCTGCAGGCTGGGCCACCGTGAGGTTAACATGGGGGGACTACCAGAGCTCCCTGAAACAAAGGTGCTGGCATAAAAACATTATCCCGAAGCCCGACTCTGGCTGCTCCACTATTCATCACTATGAGTGGAGCAAGCTAGCTCTGTTCGACTTCTTGTTACAGGTAACAAAGGCTATTTGAAAAACTTAGTGTGATAATGACAAACACTGAGATCTGGGGTATTTCTCTGAATGCAGAAAAATATATCAGTGACCTCTGTGTCCTTGTGTTTTCACTTTTGTGCGGTTAGAGCCTCCCCAGCCTTCTTTGAATTCCAAAAATGCTTCACAGATGTCTTTTGCAAACATCCTTTTGTGTGACATCAGCAATGTGGTCCAACAGCTGTTACTGTTGAAAAAAAAGTTAAATATCCTCAGAGGTATTGTCCTTTGGCTGAATAAATGCCTTGTTTCCTGTGTGAGAGACCGCTCCACATCACATTTTGGCATTGAGAACACATCCCCTGAGAATTCTTTAATTCATCCCTTGATCGCGAAATAGCAAAGATTGTGGACTGAGGAATTTTAAACAGCTTGGAAAGAAGTAGTAAATTGGCTGTTGAGGTCATTGTGTCACAGCTTTGATCGTTCATCTCTGTTAGTTCATTATTTCAGGTTCCTCACAAATAAATTAATGAATAAATAACGAGAAATCCACATTGTGCAGTTGAAACAGATTCTACAGAGCACATAAAACATCTTGTCAAAGATATTAGTGAACTGAATGTAATGAAGTTATTACATTGCTTTTGTACTGCATAACAGACAGATCACATCTGTTCATGTCATAGAAAGATATTTGCTTATCCTGAACTGACCCCCAGTGAGAACAACCATGGCTGAACACCAGTGTGGAACTCCAGTGGTTCCTCTAATCGCCACTTTTAGTGAGAATTCTTTAACTCACTGGGCTAAAGTCTGAACAGTTTGAAACTGTATGTCCACGGCAATGGATGCTGGGTTTGGAGGGGTTAAACACTTTCGTTAGAAGATATAAGGACTTGCAGAGGGTTATGCTTAGAGGTATTTCTGCTCAGCACACTTCATGTTTTGGAAGATGCTCACCCATCCAAGTCCCCTCAAGCCCCAGGTTTCTCAAAAAAGTGCATCTAATCTTTCAAGAGTCCCATCTGAAACCTATGACATCCAACATCTCAGATGCTGCATCTTTGGTGTCCTCCTGATTTGGTGGCACCATTTCAAACCTCCATCAATCAAATGGTTAAGCACATCGAGAATGATTAATGGATGAGAGCCGTGGTTGGGAGTTGGAGTTGCCATTCCTTGTGGAGGCAGCATGAGTTATATGAGAGGAGGTACTGCCTGACAGGCTTAAGAAAGTCCTTTGTACGATCATATCACTCAGCACTCAACTACAAATATCCTCTGAAGAAATGTAAACTTTCTTTTCCAGATTCACAACCGTCTGGATAAGAGCTGCTGTGGGTTCAGGCCCCGGCAGGAAGATGTGTGCATGGAGCTTGGCCACCACACTGAATGCGGGGACCAGGACCACATCCAACTGGCAAACATCATCCACAGAGGTCACGACCCCAGACACCTGGTCTTCACCAACAACAAAGGGTTCTTCGACCGTAATGAGGACAACTTGGACTTCAGGCTGCTCGCGGGAATCAAGGAGTAAGTTTGGATCATAACACCAACAAGGTCGAAAAAAAAACCCCAAAAAAAACAATCTATTGTTTGATTTATACTAATGATTTCAGTGATTTTGTTTTTATTACACTGCCTCATTCATGAAATGTTCACACACACAGGTTGATATTAACTTGTGCAAATGAGCAAAATAATAACCTTTGCCAGATCCATCAATGCTTTCCTTTTGCAACACAGTTTGAAAAATTCTAGCATGCAAAACTGAAAAAGCAGATTTGAATCCCTGACAAGGGTGTTCAGAAAATGGATTTAAAGTTTTGCACACAATAATCTGCAATTATAGACAACAACATGCCATTTTAAAACTTTAAAATCAGATTTTTAAGTCATAGTTTAAACATTTTAAGAAATATTTAAATCTGGTTAAACAAAGTAAAAGTGTTGTTTGGATGAATCTGGGGGGCAAGGGTGTACCATAATAATGTGTTATTTCTGTTTATTCCCCACTGATTTCTGTGGATATGTAATTCCACACCACACTGCAGAGACTTTGCTTTCTTTTCATCCATCTTTTGATCAATAAATCAGTGAGTCATATCACTGAGGAGACGGAAGAGAAACTGTGGTTTGGCAAGGACGCTTGTGTCTCCCCTTCATACATGGATCCCTGTGATCCTCATCAAAACTGTAGCCTCTATTCTGGCATTCAAATCACATATAAGGGCAACAAAACTATAAATTTAGCTGCAATCAGATGACATTAAAGCTGCAAGATCACGGGACATTGTTAATATCTGATCTTTTTTTTGATCATATGTTGGATTCTTTGTAGATCTGAGGAGGTTTTATCTGTGACTTCTATCAAAGCTAAATGAACTGATGTTTGACATTTTATTCCAGGCACAATCCAATCAGACATGTACACCATACTGTATTACAGTTTATTGGAAACGTTGAGCTGCTTCAAAACCTGAACTTAGTCGGTTAATACTTAACAGTCTTTTTGTGGCTCTTTTCTTATCGTCTTTAAAGTCCACATGATCACCTTCCACCTGTCTCTCTTATGTTGTCTGTTTACTTTGTACATTTCTCTGACGCAGAGCCTTGCAGGCAGTTTTAGGCTCCAATTCAAACTCAACCAGGCAAACCACAAAACTGTATCTCTGAGTCAAAGCAGAAAATATCACTTTCGGTTTTGTTCATTTACAACCACGTACCAGCCATACTAAGTGCATAGTACATAATCACGCTTCAACCCACGCAGATTTGTCTTGCTCTTGTTGAAAACATGAGGTATCACTCGCCCCCATTCATACTTCAGAGGAAAAAACATGACGATGTCTGACTCCAAACCTTGCTGCTGCAGCCAGCTGCTGCAGTTTCACATGATATACTGATCTCACTTTTAATCTCTGCTGGTATTTCATTTGTACGAGTGGAGCCTCTCAAAAGCTGTTCAAATGTCAAAAAATAGAAGTAGTAACTTTCTGCCCCTGCTTGTGCTGGAATTATGAATAACCTCATTTCAGTCAGTCAGTGATGAATATGTGGTTGAATGTGGATGGGATTTAGTGTAATTTCAACTGACAAAAGTGCCAATGTTTTTTCTGATTTCAAGTCAGCTAATTTAAATGGCAAGCCACTACTGGAGAGTAACTAAGTATATTTACAATATGAACTATTCTTGTTCCCAGTTTTTTAGATTAAACTAGTACAGTGTAAAAGAACAGCTCTGCAAAACATTCTACATTTTTAAAGAGGTGTTAATTGAAATTAATTAGTTTGGAGGTTGTGATAGTGTTTAATTATATTGCATTATTCTGAGAGGATCCTTTAAATGTATTACACTAATTTATTTAACTGGGGTAATATTAGATATGCCTGTCAGTATACATTACAGTTCAACAGCACAACAAACTACAGCCTGCAATGACCATGAAGTTGAATCAACACCCTCCAAAAAACAGTTTTAAATGTCTTAAGGGTAGGATTTATTCCAGGGATTTCATATTCATAAGATGATCACTAGTTATAACTAGGGATATCTAATCAACTGACAACTGAGTGAGACGAGAAACAACAGCTATAAGCAGTAATAATGCTTTCACAGTCTAGCATTTCTTAATTGTATTGCATCTTTTTTCAGACTGTAACCACAATCAGCGAATGGGTTGTGAGATATTTTAGAGTTTGACAGGTGCTTCCAATAGAAACTTTAAAGACCAGCTCCTGCCTTGAATCCTGTGTTAATTCACCTTAATTAGTTCCTGAACCATGAAGTGTGTTTAGTTTGCTTAACAGTCGCACACCTGCACACATGGAGGGTAGAGCAGGGATTAAATGTTAGTTTGGAGATATAAGGTTGTTGTTATTGTTTTCTGTGCAATTGTCTCTGTGGTATCAATTACCTTCTCAGTATTGCAGGGTTTACTCTAAAGATATAGCCAAGACACAGTTGCAGCAAAGACAAATGTGATTGCATCACTATGTTTACCTGCTTCTGTTTTTGGCATGTCTCGCTTTGTTGTTGGTAGCCTATACCACCTTCACATAGGGTGCTATAGCTTCAGAGAGTCAACTGGATTACCTATGCCTCCAGCAAAGAACACGTCTGCTTCTGAGACAGTGTGTCTCACACTAACACTCAATTTACTTTCTCACACTTGTGTATCTATCCAGACTTCCAGAGCAGGCAGTGGCAGTGCTGAGGAGCAGGAGGCTGAGGGAAAAACTCCTCCAGTCTCTGTTTCTGGACCAGACGTACTGGGAGAGCCAGGGCGGCCGACAGGGCATCGACAAGCTGATAGATGTTATTGAAAGGCGGGCAAAGGTCCTCCTCACCTACATCAACGCCCACGGGATCAAAGTCATCACAATGAATGTGTGATGAGATTCACACCAGTAAAGTGTGGAATTACTGAGACACAGCCAAGTAAATTAATGATTTGATCGCTGTGACTTCAGTGTGTCCTGTCCTGTCAGAATGTCCTTTAACAAGACACTGGAGCTTCATCCATTTACATTTGGTGCTCTGGATAAAAATATCAACTAATGCCTAAAATCATCACATATAATGTAAGTTATGCCAATTCTTTAATATCATCTTGTATCACAAGAGTGTTATTTTTTTTTCTTTGCTAATGAAGCCCACTAACCTAACCTAAAAAAAAGCATAAGTTGTGATAATTCTGTAATAGCAACCCATTCAAGTAATTTGTGGTTCAAGAAGCACCAAAAACCTGCCATTTGCATGAGATACTGAGAAATTCTTTAATTTAACTAATTTTGACATTTACAGCGAACCTAACTTTTACTTAAGGAAACTAATTAGGTTCACTTCCTTCTCTGGGTCTTCAGTTCTTTCTTCCCCATAGGCCAGTAAGCTGCTATCATTATGTAAAGAATATGCTGCAGTTAGAACTTTTTCTCCTCCTGAGGCCTTCCAACAAGCATACTTTGCATTATATACGACGAGAATGATAAATTATGTTCTTCTCCACTCCTCAACTGTGCGGCAGGAATTAAGATGTCAATAAAGCCTCTTATTGTAGTTAATAGGCCATAGCCCAGATCCACTTGGCTTGACCGCCATCACACATTATACACTGAAAAAAGATTTTCATTTAAATGAGCTATTTATCTTATGTATCTTGTGTACAGTCTTAAAAATGCTCTTTTTCTTTTCCAGAGAACACCCAAAGATGCCAAAGAAGCTTCACTTGTTTTCAGTATAGCCTTGCCTGTATAATTTTATTTTTAAGATACAATACAACATTACTTACTGTATTATCATGTACATTATATATCATGAAACGTGTTTGGGAAAGAACTTGGGACAGTGAGAATTTTAAATATGAGAAGTCAGACTGTGCTATTCTTTTTTACACGCACTCTTTATTTCAGTTAAACTATGAAAACTCCTTTTGTCACAACCATTTTCATTGTATTTATTTATTTTTGTACTTTCTTTTATAGCTATTGAAGATGTTTGAGCATCAGATGGTCAATAAAAGCATTTATTCGTTAGACATTTGGGCTCTGATAGTGATCTGTAGTTCCTCACTTTAACTTTAACTAAAGCTATATTGAATTTTGGTTGTAAACATGACAGCATGTGATTTCAGGTCATTTGTCAGTCACAGCCAGGCTTGCAGTTTCATTCTCGTCAACTTTGTGTGTTTGCAAAAGGAGTAAAAATGCATCAGCAAGATATTTTTTTCTCAAGTCTAACTTCTTAAAGCAGGGTCTGAAATAGTCTACAGCTCTGGGCTCTCAGAGTTGGAGTCAATGGGGCTTTGAGGGTTATTTTCTTGTGACCATGCCGGGCATTCACTTGACTGTTGTTTTAACCCCTCTGCACCCGTATTAGTGCGTCAGCGGGGTTCGTGCCTCTGTGTGTTTGTGTTAGAAAAACCCCTCTAGTTCCCAGAGCGCTCAGCAGCGGAACTTACTTTCTTTACACACATGTGTGCATGCGTTTTCTCAGACAATAACATACACAAAGACAAAAGACCACTTTTGGCCAATACGTGCATGTAACCATATATGTAAGGACATACACAGACACAGAGACAAACAGTGGGACCTAGACCAGACTCAGTGAAATTAGACCACTGTAAAAACAGTGTGTACACGTCTGCAGGTCAAGTGCTGCACTCCAAACTGACAAACAAGACTTTACAAGTAGATTCTTAGTCAACTCAGGCACACCCAGCCAAACCAGCTTTTCACCCATGAAAAATATTATTCAACCATATTGCAGATGAAGAAATTTAAAGTCCTGTCTTCAAGTAAGCAAAAGATAAAATTAAAAGGAAAAAAAAAGGAAAAAACCTTGAAATCTTTGTTGGGGAGAGGCAACTGACATGATCTTGAAACTACTGCAAAGAAAGCTGACCAACAAGAGTTGCACTTGTGACCTCGTCTACTGCAATGTTGTGACTTTGATATTTTGTTATTTGTTAAAGGGGTGAAATTACACACTTAAGTAACTTATACAACAAGATAATTTCACACTACTACAATTATGATATGGTCTATTCAGACTTTTGGTACTGTCAGACAGAGAGGTAGTAAGGACAACCGTTCATCATGTGAAGCAACAAAAATATTTGTTTAACAAAAGCTAGGTTAACTGTCTCACCTGGATGGCTTAACCTGATCAAGCAGTCTATCGAATATGAGCTATTATGGTATAGTGTGTTGATTGCTCCCCTGAGATTAAAACTAATAACTTTATTCTCTAGATACACAGATTAGTGAATGAGGAGTCAGGTTTAAAGACTAGGGCTCAAAATAATTGCTGTGGATCATGATCCAAAGGGTATTCAAAATTTGAAAATAAGCTTGTTTTGTTTAGATGAAAGGCTGATATCACTTGTATATGTTTGTGGTAAATATGTAGCTAAAGGTCCAGTCACTAGTTAACAACTTAGCATTAAGACTGAAATCCCTCTTGCCTGGGACCAGTTGCCCAGGCAGCCAGGGCTCCAGGAAGTTACCACCCACCCCTCTGGGACCGATGCTGTGATATGGAATAACATCTTTGCTTTGCTCAT
>BRZM01000373.1:7358374-7411841 GCA_033238685.1 Lates japonicus | reverse complement strand
CATCCATCACTATGTTTACCTGCTTGTTTTTGGCATGTCCTGCCTTGTTGCGGGTAGCCCAGCCACTGGCTATTAGGGTGCTAGAAGCCAGAGAGTCAACTTGACGCCACGGCGCCTCCAGCAAAGAACATGCTGCTTCTGAGATGTGCCCCACACTAACACTCAATTTACTTTCACGCATGTATCTATCCAGACTTCCAGAGGCAGGCGGTGGCAGTGCTGAGGAGCAGGAGGCTGAGGAAAAACTCCTCCAGTCTCTGTTCCTGGACCAGGCCCGTACTGGGAGAGCCAGGGGCGGCCGACAGGAGCCGACAAGCTGATAGATGTTATTGAAAGGCGGGCAAGGTCCTCCCTCACCTACATCTTACGGGATCAAGTCATCACAATGAATATGTGATGAGATTCCACCAGTAAAGTGTGGAATTACTGAGACACAGCCAAATAAATTAATGATTTGATCGCTGTGACTTCAGTATATCCTATCCTGTCAGAATGTCCAACAAGACACTGGAGCTTCCATCCATTTACATTTGGTCTCTGGATAAAAATATCAACTAATGCCTAAAATCATCACATATAGTATAAGTTATGCCAATTCTTTAATATCATCTTGTATCACAAGAGTATTATTTTTTCTTTGCTAATGAAGCCCACTAACCTAACCTAAAAAAGCATAAGTTGTGATAATTCTGTGTAGCCATTCAAAAGCAATTTGTGGTTCAAAGCACAAAAAGCCTGCCATTTGCATGAGATACTGAAATTCTTTAATTTAACTAATTTTGACATTTAGCGAACTAACTTTTACTTAGAAACTAATTAGGTTCACTTCAACCTCTGGGTCTTCAGTTCTTTCTTCCCATAGGCCAGTAAGCTGCTATCATTATATAAGAATATGCTGCAGTTAGAACTTTTCTCCTCCTGGGGCCTTCCAACAAGCATACTTTGCATTATACTCTGACGAGAATGTTAAATTATGTTCTTCTCCACTCCTCAACTATGCGGCAGGAATTAAGATGTCAATAAAGCCTCTTATTGTAGTTAATAGTATAGCCCAATTCCACTTGGCTTGACCGCCATCACACACATTATACACTGAAAAAGATTTTCATTTAAATGAGCTATTTATCTTATGTATCTTGTACTTGCAGTCTTAAAAATGTCTTTTCTTTTCAGAACACTTAAGATGCCAAAGGCTTCACTTGTTTTCAGTATAGCCTTGCCTGTATAATTTTATTTTAAAATTACAACATTACTTACCAACATTATCATATACATTATATATGTGAAGCGTGTTTGGGAAAGAACTTGGGACAGTAAAATTTAAATATGAGAAGTCAGACTGTACTATTCTTTTTTCGCACTCTTTATTCAGTTAAACTATAGAAAACTCCTTTTGTCACAACCATTTTCATTGTATTTATTTATTTTGTACTTTCTTTTTATAGCTATTGAAGATGACTTGAGCATCAGATGGTCAATAAAAGCATTCTATTCGTTAGACATTTGGGCTCTGATAGTGATCTGTAGTTCCTCACTTTAACTTTAACTAAAATATATTGAATTTTGGTTGTAAACGACAGCGCATGTGATTTCAGGTCATTTGTCAGTCATCAGGCTTACAGTTTCATTCTAAATCAACTTTGTGTTTGCAAAAGGGTAAAATGCATCAATAAGATATTTTTTCTCCAAGTCTAACTTCTTAAAGCAGGGTCTGAAATAGTCTACAGCTCTGGGCTCTCAGAGTTGGAGTCAATGGGGAGCTTTGAGGTTATTTTCTTGTGACCATGCCGGGCATTCATGACTGTTTAACCCCTCTGCTGCCCGTATTAGATGCGTCAAGCGGAGTTCGTGCCTCTGTGTGTTTGTGTTAGAAAAACCCTCTAGTTCCCAGGCGCTCAGCCCGGAACTTACTTTCTTTACACGTGTGCATGCGTTTTCTCAGACAATAACATACACAAAGACAAAACCACTTTTGGCCAATACGTGCATGTAACCATATATGTAAGGACATACACAGACACAAGAACAAACAGTGGGACCTAGACCGGAACAATTGAAATTAGACCACTGTAAAACAGTGTGTACACGTCTGCAGGTCAAGTGCTGCACTCGACTGACAAACAAGACTTTACAAGTAGATTCTTGGTCAACTCAAGCACAACAAACCAGCTTTCACCCATAGAAAAATATTATTCAACCATATTGCAGATGAAGAAATTTAAGTCCTACCATCTTCAAGTAAGCAAAAGATAAAATTAAAGGAAAAAAAAAGGAAAAAACCTTGAAAATCTTTGCGGGGAGAGGCAACTGGCGCAGTCTTGAAACTACTGCAAAGCTGACCAACAAGAGTTGCACTTGTGACCTAAATCTACTGCAATGTTGCAGCTTTGATATTTTATTTATTTGTTAAAGGGTGAAATTACACACTTAAGTAACTTATACAACAAGATAATTTCACACTACTACAATTATGATATGGTCTATTAGACTTTTGGTACTGTCAGACAGAGAGGTAGTAAGGACAACCGTTCATCATGTAGACGGCAAAAATGTTGTTTTAACAAAGCTAGGTTTAACTGTCTCACCCCTGGATGGCTTAACCTCAGTCAAACAGTCTATCAGATATGAGCTTATTATGTTATAGTGTGTGATTTACATACAAGAGATTAAAAACTAATAACTTTATTCTCTAGATACACAGATTAGTGAATGAGAGTCAGAGTTTAAAGGCTAGAATCTCAAAATAGTACTGTGGATCAGCAGTCAAAGGAATTATTCAAAAATTTGAGAAATAAGCTTGTTTGTTTTAGATGAGAAGACTGATATCACTTGGCATATGTTTATGGTAAATATGTAGCTGGATCCAGTCACTAGTTAGCTTAGCTTAGCATTAAGACTGGAAATCCCTCTTGCCTGGGACCAGTTGCCAGGCAGCCAGCAGAGACTCCAGGAAGTTACCCACCCCTCTAGGACCGATGCTGTGATATAGAATAACATCTTTGCTTTGCTCATTATCACAACCACATTTGAACAACACTTGTATCAACATGAATTTATCCTGCTGACTCCTTTAATTGATATGTGATAAAGCTAATTTAGCAAAACATAGAAACTGAACAATTTGACCCTGAACCAACACATTAATTAGTTAAATCTGTGATGAAAGTTTGATGAGGGACAAATAGGCATCACTTTAAAGTTTCTGTGCCTTAAAGGAAAATGCAGCGTTTGCAAATTGTATGTCCTCAGGCTGCTCCAAGAGGCAACAGGCTTTGTACTTCAGTTTTCCCATTTCATTAAGCAGGTTTTGGCTTGAGCCCTGAGAAAGTCTGTGCTTTTGATAAACTGGCAAATTGGATCATTTTCGCACAAGTTTTTAAATAAGCTCACAAGGTGTAGCTTCAGGGATGGTTTGTGAAATGTATACAATTACTCTCAGTGAATGTTTCTTTCTTCTATATGACAGGCCTGACATGTTCACTCTTGTTTTCACAGATAATGAGCCTTTTTCTCTGTGTTTCTTCCTCTCCATCTTCTTTTTTTCTCTCTCGTCTTCTTATTTTGAGTGAAGTTTAATGTTGTTTCTCCTCATCTTGTCTCCAAGGCAGTATGGAAAATAAGAAGATTTTGTCTTTGAGGCAGTTTAAGAAAATAATTTGGGACGGGACAGTTCATCTCAGCTGTACCCAGCTGGCTGTTGCTCTGGTCAGACTCCAAATAGCATCCAAACAGAGGACTCTTTATTCTCATAAAGCTCAGCTCAGCCCCGATAATCGTTCTGGTTTACCATGATGTCACTTTTCCCACTTGGTGCAGCAAAGTTTGCCACTCACCCACACTGAACTCTGACAAAAAACGTGTGTGCCCGCAAGCAGAATCTGTCAGAGTAACTTATTTATCATAACATTTATTCATTTACTTTTGAATTGGTTTTCTCTCAATTAACTGTGTATTTTGTGGCTGCACAAAGATCTTCACACATGAACAGGATCTCTTAATATTTTACAAAATTTGAACTTAAGTATTCAGAGAACATATAGCTGACAGTACACTGCTGTTTCTACATTTAAAGAAAAAGTTGTATTTTAGGAAAAACTGTTTTTTGCTTTGAGACAAGAAGACTGATATCTGTACATTGAATGTTTTGTTATAGCCAGCAGCAAGTTAGCTTAGCTTAAGGCTGGCTTTAAGGGTCAAATGCAGGTTTGGCACCTAACTATGCGGTGTTAACAAAAACCTGCATACCAACACCTCTAAAGCTCACTAATTACAATTTGTGTTTTTATTTGTGGTTATATGTAGGTTAACTGTTTCTCCCAAGCTAAGCTAAGCTAACCAACTTCATAATTTATGTATATATATGAACTTTGTATTGATCAAATAAACAGTTTCCCAAAATGTCAATCTGTTTCTTTTTCTTTTTCTTTTTTTCCTAAGGCAAATCTATTGGGGTAGTCTGACTCTCTCTGTTGCAGCTGCACTTTTCCTGATAAGACATGTTTGCATTTACATTTCAACCCAACAAGCTTTAAGATTTTTTTCATGCTTACAGGTCATACTGGTTTCCAAAAGGCCTTAATAACTGTTGGACCATGTAGTCTTGGAAGCATCTGGAGCATAGCTCTTCCCTTCATTGCCATTAGTCTCTGCCAGCAGTGTTTCAACAACACAGCACCTGTGTGGTCACTGGCAGATTACACCAGAGGATAAGAAGAAAAAAGCACCATAATGATTTTTTTTTTTGGTCTCCTTGAACACAAAAGCCAGCAGACACAACAAAATGTCCTGCCACATTGCCTCTAACACTGTTTGACGAAGCGGTCTTTATGCTGATAAGGACATTAGAGGAGACATTAAAAGAATGTCAACATGTGTCAGATAAAGTCATGTCAAAGCTTGCTTGTTTCACTAAAAAGCCTCATAATTCAGTGCTTGAAGATTTATGGAGTCAGAGCACACAATGACTAAGAGTCTTTTCTGACATCTTTAGCTGCATGTAGAAACATCTTTTGCAGGCTTGGCATGCTTCCAGGATCTTCATCTGATCCCATCTTTGTGAACAAAAAAGTTAAGTCTGAGGGGCTTCAACTCAGCTGTCCTGACTCAATATATATCATCCTACAAATCTTACCTCTCACTCCTTGAGTATTTCAATTTCCCATCACACATCTCTTGTAACTCCAATCTCTATCCTTTTTTCAAAATTTTTTATGTATGGGTTTCATTGATTTTTAAAGCACATTTTTGATTAAGATTGCAACGATAGTTTGTTTCACCTCCTGTACAAAACATACAGCTTTGACCTTTGCCATATCTACAGTTTTTTGTTGAAGCTGATTATAAACTTAAGCTTAGTTTTCTGGGGCAGCTATTGTGTTCCCCTTTAACCTGCTAAATGTCACAAGTAAATAAACAGAACTAATAATTAAATAATCCCACCCAAAGTTCACTCAAAACCATAGCTGCATCTCAGATCGAAATCTACTCAAGCAGAAGGATCTCTGTCAGGTAAGAACGCAACCAAATGAAACAGCCAGAGGCAGTGCACGGACATTCAATGTCAGTTATCTTTCGAAGCTGATTTAATGAAAGCAGTGGGTCAAGAAACAACTTCACCTGCAACATGTGGAGAATTTTGACTTTAAACTTTCATTTGGCATGTGCAATGAGATATTATATATAGTATGTGAAGAGGTGAAGGTAAATAGCTTCAGGGTCATCTGTGACCGACCAGGAGGAAGACGTGAGCAGCCTCCTTTAGAGAGATAGGATTATAGGGGATACAAGCACAGCGCAGAGCCTCCTGCCAGCTGCATGGATAAATTATTCCACCGTGGCACGTAACCAGATCTAAGCTCTATGTTTCCCACTTACTTTTCCATCTTTCTGATTCTAAGGGAGGTCTGCAGGTCAGGAGCATGATCAGTGGCAGAACATTTCCTCTGGAGCTGATTCAGATTCATCAATCTAAGTGTCAGCTACACGGCAGCCTCTCCAACCAGTTGTCTGATCTGCATTTATTTTGTATCTGCAATGAGAAAGTTTAGGGAAGTCATTTCCCTGTTAACATCTGATGCTGATAATCGCTGACCCAGAGAGAAGAAAGGTTTTTACTGCACCAAGACCCCGATTCACCCCAATTCAGCTGTAGCCGAGATGTGAGCTGTTTTGTGGAGGAATAAACTTCACCCCAGAAAAGGTGTCGATCTTCACCTACACACACCATTGAGTGTTTGCCTAGATACATACATCTACTGAATGCTTAATGTAGACTTTAATTTACTACGGTAATTATATATGCCTTCCTTCTCTTTGCACTGCACTGAAGCCCCGCATTGCCTGGTCTAATGAAATCGAGTAAGAGAATAATATGTCAAGTCCTTTTGTGTGTCATTGCTACACATTTTTTTCTTTCCACATTTTTTAAACCCCTAACCATCCTCCTCCCCCTAACCCTAACCAAAAGGGCATAGAAATGACATGCAAAATATCTCGAAAGTGGCGTGTTATTTGTTGGCAATCCCATGAGATCATGTTACCCTGCACTGTAATGTTAACTGCAACAGCTTTACAGTATGTCTCTGCAAGAAGTGTAGCAAAGCCCACTCTTTGTGCTTTGTGTATTTATTATTTAGTGATTGGGAGTTTGTGGTGACTTGATTTTGTACAAATTTATGCAGTAACATACACAATGTAAAATAAAATAATAAAAGGGCTTAACCGTGGGGTAAAATCCCTCTACGAATGTCCTTCTACAAAATGTGGGCTAAGAATGGGTTATACTTATAATGTTGTGTAATAGTTCAGTATTAATGTTAAATATTAACACACACACACACACACACACACACACACACACAGTAAACCTGGAGCTTTCAGGCCCTTTGAAAGTCTGGGCCTCAAGGGCACTTGCCTGATTGATAATCCAGCACTGAAGTACAGAAAGGGAAATATATCAATATATATGGTTCATGCATGTTGAATAAATTCAAGCATCATACACCACAGAGACTAAAATACATTTTTTAAAGCACTGTGAAAAAGACATGAACAGGCAAAACTGAACTGTGGTCAGAGGATGAACTCTTATCATTCTTGAAGTCTAACCTGAGCAGCTATGATGTGAGATTAAAGGGATGAGCACACATAGCTACTAAAAACTGGGGTGAGGCATCTCCATGGACCGGCATCTCAAACATCTGCTCCCAGAGATATATGGGGCAATCAAACAGTTGTGGGCTGAATATGTCACATTCTATATATAGAGAGCTTGTGATGAGAGAGGTGTGGCATGTGGAGCATGCAGCAGCAGCCTGAATGAGACCATGGAGGATGATAACTCATATGATTCAAGACATTAGCTGCCAATGAATCACATGATGGGAAAATTGTTTTAATAGTTCCAAATATGGTGATATCTCCTTAAGGAGTCACTTGTTGAGTATGACAAACTGCTTTTTCTGGAGTTTCTGAAAGACTCCACATA
The DNA here is from genome assembly GCA_033238685.1 of Lates japonicus. Classification (NCBI taxonomy): domain Eukaryota; kingdom Metazoa; phylum Chordata; class Actinopteri; family Centropomidae; genus Lates; species Lates japonicus. The sequence goes on along the minus strand of BRZM01000373.1, from coordinate 7,404,355 downwards.
TTGTAGGATTGTGATTGCTGTTCTAATGCCGCAGTACTTTCCCCCATGCACTTAAGAGCTCTGCTCTACTTGGCAGCATTTCATGAGCATGATGTCCACTTCTCTAAAATATCTGCAACTGGCAGACAAAGCCTTAATTCCAAACCAAAATAACAGGCCTTAAGAGTCAAGTGAATGTCCTCAACTACCATTTTTCTCAATAGCTGTTTTCTAAGTCAGAAATGTTTGGAGTAAGGGTTAGTATATGCATATACACATCTGGTACAAAATAAGAGAGAATATGGGTTTTGTTTTCACCCAAAGGCAACATCAGGTGATTTTACTGATTACGCCTTTTAAAATGACCTGAGATAGTTTCTGGGAGGAATCGAAACCATCAGTTAAGAACAGGACAGTATAATACTAACACTCCACATGTGCCATTACATTTCTGTGCATGCTCTGTAGAGTGTACAGTTCGAGTAGCGTCCTACTTTGAACCCTGGAGACTCAGCTGGTGTATTTGCCATTGAACAACCCTCCACTACTCATCTCTAGTGGAAAACATCCCAGTGAAAAACAAATGAGGACTAGGAGGAGGGAAAACACAAAGCAACTCTTCCACTGTAAACCAGGCTAACAAAAGCCACTTTGTGAAACTCACAGTATACTCCTCTATTAAACTGACACAACAACGTGCAGTCACTGGTTGAAAGTGTAAACAGCCTGAGGAGAGAGGCACCAAACATTCCTCACCTACCCCATTGCTGACTTGTCTCTCTGGGGTCAAAAACTGTCCCAGCAGCACTACTTCGAACTTGGCTGGGCCTCACTCATGAGCTATAGAAAGATTTTAAGTCATACAGGAGGCATTTACTGTATATTCTATACCAAGGGATAGGAAATCAATGTATGTCTTAGAGGGAGGAGAGCAGCCTACCCAAAGACGACAGCAGGAAATATCAAATTTTCTCCCCTTTGGCTGAATTTTAGGTTAGCTGGAATGAAGACCTGCTGATTCTGGCTGACCAAGGCATGTGTCTACACACCCTACTTTCAAATTATACAGCAAGAAAACAACAGCATTGAAAAATTGCTCAAACAGCAAGAAACAGCCAAACAAACAGCACGTTCAGCAGCAAAGCAAGAAGTAATTTCACATTCTTATATTGCTTAGGAGGGAGGTCAGTGTGGATGAATAGGTGTGTAGTACAACACGTAGATGGTGATTCATGTTATGTCTCCTACCGCCGGCCAATGATCCTGCTCCTCTGAGTTAGTGTTATACATGGGGAAGATTTAAAAAAAAGGTAAAAGGTCAAGATGAACAGTACATCTGATTGCAAGAAAATAGATACTCTTGAGTAAAATTGGCTAAGTGCCCCATTAACTAGGTACAATAGTTCAGTTGCCTTAGGTGGAAAAAGGTATTTTTTTCCTCCTCCTGCTGCCAGATCAATAAAATGTTCATACGGGTTGTTCTGTCTGAGGTGGACTAACAAACAACCATGGGTAGGACGACTTGCACATATACCTCTGTGGGTTAGAATTAGAATGCCCTTTATTGTCATTATACTAAAAGTACAATGAGATTGGAGGTTATGTAGTTCAGGGGCACATTTCAAAGCTAATGGTTACTAGAGGGGTTCAGTGTCTTACATACACTGGGGAGGAAACACTAACTCTTTTGGAGATGAAACTACCATTCATCAATCTGCTATGTAATGAGGGTGAAAGTGCAATTTTATTATTATCCTTATTATTATTTTTTGGTTCTTCAGTGACCATCATTCCTTTGATATCATATAGTTAATGCCATGCAGCTATAGACTGTTGCATCTTAGGGTTTTTACACAATATTCCATATAGTATGTCTTTAGACTTCATCACTTCCCCAGCAGAAATGTTTATTGTTTTTAGCCCCATAAATCCCCTCATATTGTAGGTGTTTAGGCAGCAAATACACATGTTCATAATCCTATGTAGAACTGCAATAGTATATCAACCTGTGATAAAAGTCTAATAACGCCAGGAGTAACAAAACAGACATTTATTTATGCTGTAAATTTTTCATGTTACTACTTAAAGATACACGGTGATGAGTGCTCTGTCTGGGGTTGATTTATTTATTGAGGTCTTGTTTATGTACACCAACCTCCAAGACAATAGCTAAAGCAATAAACTTAGTCCTGCCATGCTGGTCTTTTTGATGGAGATGCTATTTTGGCAAAGTTCCACATAGAGGAGAGGCCATGAGCATGAAATGAGCAGTGGGAAACCTTGGCCTTGGTCAGAGATCAGCTTTTTTAGAACTAAAAAGGCCATAAATCTGAACTTGCCAGACACTATTAGCATCTTGCAAACTGCCCAGCAAAGATGACACGGCTGTTTCAAAGGAAATGTCACCAACACAAGAATGTGATGACTTAATAACACTATGTGCTGGAGATACAGAACAAGTTTTTATGGCAGAACAGGGACAAAGTTCAGAATTTATTATTCATTGTTTGGGTGGTTATCAAAGAACTAAATTAAGATTAGTCTGAGAAGAAGAAATAAAACATTATTACTTCTATTCTTCAGGTCACTGTGACTTTGGGCTCTCCAACCAGATCAAAGCTGTTATTCTTCTTTAAAACATATTGTACACTCCTCCAGATAACGACTAGCTTTAATAAAAATCCTGTAGTTGGAATGCTTTGGTCTAAAACTGATGCAAGTGATTTTTGTGAAATAAAATTTTTCATTCAAATTAAGCATTAAAATACAATATCCCGGTAAAATAATCATGATAATAATACGTTTTTTGAATTTGTTCTTGACCCTAAAAATAAAAAAAAAATTAAAAAAAATCTGAGCACACTACATAAAATGTAAATATTAACAGCTGGCCAAGAGTGATTTGGTTTGGTTACACAAACCTGGTGCTTGCAATAGTTCATCATATAAATGTTTTCATTTCTTTTTTGAAAAACACAAATTTTCCAGTCAATAGTACACAGTGACTCTATACAGATAGCGCTTCTCTGCCAAGATGAATGCGTTTGAAATATGATGGAATAAATTTCCACTGGCATGTTTGCCCTCCTATCTAAAAGACCTCTTCCCTCTTCATGCGAATCTTTAGACAGGGTTTCACCTCTTCAGTCTGTATGAAGAGGGAAGAGGAAAGAATGTGGCACCACTCTGGCTGAGGCAACACTCCAAAAAAAATCTTCCACGGTATCCATTCCTGCAGGAATCTAAACAGGAACAGCCTGGCCTGGGCTGAGCAGGCACACAGAGAAAGAAGCCAGAGAGGAAATGACTGAGACCGGCCTCTGGGTGCGGTGGGTTCAATCAAATGGTCATGCCCAGTAGTCTCCGCCCTCACTGGCATCACAAGCCCAGGAACAGGAAGATTCTTAGTTTGTGTTTGCCGAAGCTGTTGTGGTGACTCCTAAACAGTGGCTGACAGAAGCTTATTGTCATCTGAGGTCATGTTTGCTTATATGTTTGCTTCAGTTACTGTCAGCTATTAGGTCATTTCAGTCACAAACACTTAAATCAAGGAACCAACCATTGCGACTTGACTTTTGGTGCCTCAGGCAAGATGTCTGCTGGAGCACCTGAGGGATCTGATTTTTTCATTTGAATATTTTATCTGATTTTAATATTTCCAGATTTAATTTGATTCAGCTGCCAACAACATTATCTGTCAGTTAGTACCTTCACATGCACAATGTCCATGTTATGTTTTATCCTGGTTTTAACCATATGCTGTTTATCTGTGTCTTTGATGTCTCTACATTAGACGGTCTCTTTCATTTTCGCACTGAGGAGCATGTGATATCAGTATGGGACTTTCACTTATAGATGTCCTGAGCATGTTACTCATATTCATTTTTATTCAGTTTTCCTTAATTATACAACTTTCAGTGGACACTTTGGCCTTATACCAAGAGAGAGGGTGTCAGCGTGAATCTTTTGTAGCAGGAAGGTCTGGACAGGATTTAGAAAGACACTCATTAACCTCAAGCATTAACAAAATGCCAAACTAACAACAACACTGTTAGACTTGCTAAATATCACTGAAACACAACAGCTTTCTGAATTCAGAGTTGCTGTTACATGACTGAAAATGGCATGTTATATATTGTGGCTCAGCAGATAACAAAATGCCTTCAGTGTTTTAACGGAGCACAGTAAGGAGTGATTTTGACAGCTGTCATTTCAAGAGCAAAAATCAGATTTATAGCTGACAGACTACTGATGTCAAAATGCCTGGATTACACTATGGTAAATTCAGGGTAGCAATTTACAAAATATTTCTTCTTCTTCTTAGGCGCCTCTCCAACTGGTGTCACTCTATGCCTACAACTGGCCCTGCCAACCATTTATCCCTTCCTCATTTTTGTCCTGAATTCGAGTCGGTTCATGACACAAATGTGGCTATAAAATCAGATTTGGTGGAAAAGGCTCTGCCCTCAAATAATCTGAGAGGTAGTAAGGACTCTGTTGGGAGACTAATCCCCCATGCAGCAAACATGTACATTCAAGGAATTTATGATAATTGTCCATTAACTGATTTATTGGTTGATTGGCTCTGTTCATTTTGTGAGTCTGTTATTTCTTTTACTTTGCTTATATTCAAACACCTGTAAGGTTATGATAGCCAATCAGCTGATGTATCAATGAGCAACTCATGCTGTGGCATAAATGAAACAGCTGATACTGGACAGCTTGTGTGACTTCAGTGCTCTGACTGAACAAACCCAGTGCTCTATTACTGTAAAACTGTTTTATTGTTACAATTTTAGGAACTAATCTTACTGCCCTATTACCTACTTTCAAATCAAACAACTTCCAAGATCAAACAACTTGATGGTTATCTCTGTCCAGTACAGACACATGGACATGACATGTTTAGTCTTTTAGCACGAAGACTGCAAACAGAGGGTTGGCCAGTGTCTGTCAAAAATATTTTAAAAAATCACCTTCATGCTACTCCAAATCTCACTCCAAACAGTGCCATCTAGAGAAATTCAACATAGAAACATCAGCATTTTGTTTAATCGCTGAAGACCTGACTGAAACCTTGAGGGTTCAATCTACAAACCTTAGATTATGTTTCTTCACTTCTTTAAATTGTAGTTACAGCTGCCTGTGAAAATATCATCTTTCGCTCTGACAGTGGTTGTAGAGCTTAAAATACCCCGCAGCCACATTAGATATATCAACACGTGCCTCCGATCTTGCCTCATACCACTGACCCATAAGACGTAAGCAAAATGAGCTCGATACTGGTATGTGGCTGAGTAAAATTATCCTCTCCAGTCATTCATTACAGGAATGTCCCTGTGGAAGCTGAACAAACTCATAGAACCTGCATCAGTAGAAGCATGGGTTTATTAATGAGGTGAATTTAGTGGCAGTACCTGGGGCTCTGAGAGGGATGTAGGGCCATTTTAAAAGAGGGACTCTGCTACCCTCTTGTGGTTAAATGAGCGTAATGTTACTTTCTGAAAGAGCGCCATAAAGGTGTACTGTGTACTTGTCTGACTTGGTAAGATCAAAGTGAAATGGTCCTTGAAGTGAAATTAACCCAATTTAGCAATGCTCATTCTGTAATACAGAACAGAAGAATGTGAAAACCAGAATGTGAAAACCAGAAAGGGGAAATGGCCTTGGTGTAGTATCTGTTACATGATATGTACACAAAGGCTTTCTATTGATTCACAGTGGTCTTTGAAAAACCATTAGTGGGTGCATATTAATGTAATCTGAATACAGGATACGCAAACATGCTGCAAATCTGAATCCCATCATTGGTGACTCAGATTTTAGGTAATGACAGCATCTGCCATTGATTCAAATGTTTACAACAACCTTTGCTTCCATTTTTCTCTCAAGAATTCTTCTTGTGCAAATAATGAGTGTCATCTCTTAGAGGTAAAGATGGAGGAAACACTGCAAATACTCGTAAGAAGGATGTCTGGGGTTGATGGTTGGATGTACAAACTGTCTGACTTTGACACAGGAGACTGTGGATTATATCCTGTCTCCACTTCTCAACGTTAGCTTCCTTAACTGTGACCACAAACATTCCTGGAACATAACAAAGAATTTTTTGTTCCCTGAGCCAAACCTTACAAGTTGCAGCAAAACAGCTTCTAGGTTGCGCTACATTTACAAATAATGCTAAAAAAAAGTATTCTATAAGATGAAACAGTTCCAGCAGCATGAGGATCAACATGTCTCTCTGCAGCTCTTGGGTGACCAACTGTAATGGCAGAGGAAATCTATTCGCTCTTTAACATCTATTGAAAGGATAAATAATGAAGAATTAAAAGGAATGGTTAAATCTCCTAAATCTAACTATAGTCCAAAATATGCTTTGGATTAAATTTGGCACTGACATTTCTGCAAGATAAATCAGAAAATATTAATTGATAAATCTAAATATTGGTGATTCCAAACCTAGTCATTTTGACCTATTACTTGTTAATCCCTTTAAAGCAATTACATACGATCCCAGTATTAACTGTCATTCAATATTGTGTATTCTTCTTTGAATTGATGAATTATTCAGTCGATCTGCTCTTTCCCTCAGCTTAGCTCACACTCAACTTTTCCAAACAATGAAGAAAGATTTTGCTAAAATACTTTGAATGCAAGAATGTTAAATGTTAAAATCACACTGTACTGTACATGTATAAAAGTGGTATGAACAGTAGCATAAATAAGAAATCAGGCAGGAGCTTTGTGGACACTTGAAGAGAAAATGAACAGAAGACAGAAAGAACTGAGACAAAAACAGTGTTAATTTGGGATTTAAAATATATTAGAAAATATATTAGAAACTGTGCAACTTAAATGTGGTGCACACATAGCCTTAATGTATTTCTTTGGATCATTCAAAGAATAGAGCAGCTTACGGATAGATTTATTGTACTCTGTATTGGAAATTGGGAGAGTTTCTTTGTAATGAGAGCCTGCATATTTTATGTGGTAAACTACATGTCCCTACTAATTGTCATTGACCCTTCACTTCTCTAACTGCGTATGCTTGCATGTGACTGACTGATGGACTGAATATGAGCCTGAGGAAATAACTGTCGTGTGTTTATAAGAGGCGCTCTCTATCTGAACCAAGTCACTTTAGTGATGGGGTGTTGCTTGCACTTGTGGGACTGTCTCCATAGCAACCACCTAGATGTGGGAAGTCATGTCTCAGACGTGTGTAGACACATGCATCACTGCATGCGCATGTGCACTCATAACCCCCTCACACGCAAAATGTTAAGAAAATCCCTGTATAAATATGCTACTGAAAGTAAAAAACAATTCTTACTAACATGGACAACAAATCTGAGCCTTCTTCCACTCTAAATGCAAGTTGTTGTGCCAGGTTTAAGTCTCCCAGTGCTTCCGCAGGTGTATAAATTACCGCCTCATCCACCCTTAGAATGGCACCTCCTGGAACTAGTAGGCAAACACAGGCTCCAAACCTGCACTGGCATGTTCTACCCACAGACTTAAACAGGGCCACTATGAGCACCGTGTGATGAAAAAGGCATCGTTTACACCCATAGAGTGTCTTCTCTCTTGTCTCTCTGCTCATGCTGCTTTCTGACATGATGCCTTCTCCTTCGGGAGATGAGAAACTAGAAATACCTCGACCTCCTTGTGTCAAACCCCTCCCGCCACGCAGGGTGAAGCTCTCTGGTGGCCCAGCTGACAGTGACAAACTGTCAATGGTTGAATGCTCCACTTCACATCCTTAACCGTCTTCTCAAATACATTGCTTTTTCCCCCAAGAATTGGATGAACCAGAGAGAGAAAGAGCAAAGGTTGACTAAGCAAAACAACTTTTAGCCCTCCAAGGACTTTTTTCATGAAGACACATTGGTTAATATGATGGACATTTAACAGGTGGATTTACAGAGTGTTGCTCAAGGACACATGGCTGAACACCTGGATACTGCAGGGCTCACTCAGCTCCCTGACTATCTAACAAAACTGAAGCTAAAATTGAATTGTAGCCTTGATGCTTAAAGATGAGCCCATTAGATTCTTTTTGACCTCCTGCAACATATTTTTAGCCATGCTGGCAGCCTGGCTTTATGGATGGCAGTGTCAGTGAGTCCACCACTTTGGTCCAGACTGAAATACCTCAATTGCCTTTAAAATTTGAGGAGGCCCTGCAGTGTAACTCCTTGATGCAGAGGTATAAATCCAACTTTTGTCTGGTTACATAAAAGCACATAGGTCAATCTGTTTTTTCAATGACACACACAAAAATAATTATCATAGGAGATGTTTAACATTTTGAATTTTAATGATAGTTTTTACACATTACTCTTTGTTTGTGTGTATATGTGCCTAGTATTAATTCCACAAAAAAACTTGATGGCTTCCTCCTTGCTGTGCTGTAAAGACTTTTTAAACCCTGTCGACTACAACATATCCGACAGTAAAGTCCCTTCATCTGACTTTGGGGATGTCAGGTAGTTTTCTTTAGCAGCATGAGTTCAAGATAGGTGTGAGATAATGAGACAGGACACCAGTTGGCAGGCTGCTGTCACCACTTTATGCAGAGAGTCTGACATAAAGGCCTCATTCCAGGAACTGGCAGAAAATGCTAAATATGCACCCATGAACAGAAGTTTTGATCTCATGAAATTAATTGCTCCATATCGGGCTTGAGATGTGTCAAAATGACCCACTTGCTGATTTAAACAGCTTGCATGTTTATGAGTGTGGCCCAAAGGAAAAATTGGAATTCTCATGGACAGACACAGGGAATGATAAAAGCTCATTAACTTTCACACACTGCAGCTAAAGTGCCCAAATCTTCCTCATAGCTCTGATGTTTTCTTGAGTTTGAGGCTGTAACAGGAGTCCTATGTTTAATTTCTGAATCAACATTAGGGTGCATATTATAAAATCTGATTTTCAGCCATATATTGTACGTGACTGGTATTTGTCAGACAACACATACATTTTGCATCATTCACATGAGAATATTTTAGGTTTAGTGGCACAACAGGTGGGCTGAGCTATTGGTGCTATACATTAAGCAAAATTCCTATCTGCACAAGATACAGCAGTAAAAAAGGGAAAGCAGATATGATTGGTGTGTGAGATGCCTCGAGTTGCCTCAAATGGACATTCTGAAAGCAATAGCAGCAACAGCACAGACACAGGTGTGTCACTGCATGTGTCTGTGATATTGGCCAACACGCAGTGCCAGTTTATACTGGGTGTGGTTTTCATCCGAAAAGAGAGATCATCCAAAAAATCTGAATTGAGAAGCAGTTTGGAATTGAACACAGCTTGCAGTGGAAATGCATGCAGACTCATTTACTGTATAGGGACAGCCTTCACTTCATACAAGGGAAGCATTCTCCATTTAACACAATCCTTGTTGTAAAAAGTGATTTCTTTTTTCCTTTTGAGTGCTGCTATATTTCAAGTGACACCTAAAGAAAACTTAATTAACGCTGGAATTATGTTATGGCACTACTGATTTCAGAGTATCCAAGAGAAAAAAGTCCACAGGGACTCGGAAGTGCCGGTAATTTAGCTTGTCTATCAAATCGCTTTCATCACCTCCCTCTTACTGGCATCCTGCCTCTCCACTGAGGGTAGGCACTGGCACTGATGAATGAGATGAAATAACATTTGGACAGTACAAAGTCGGCAGTTGGGCCTTCCCTCCTCTCTCCTCCTCTGGGGAGTGGAGAGAATAATAACACAACTGGAGATAGTGGGAAAGAATGAGAAAGCATAAAAGAAAGGAGGAAAGGGGAGAACTGCAATACTACGTTAATCTTTCAGAGGAGTGGACTAAGAGAAAAACAAAGAGTGGGAGTAACTGTACTGACACAGAGATTAAGAGAAATATCAAGAGAAAGAGGCAGAGAAAATGCTGTATTGCTGTAAGCTGCATGAGAAAATTGATCTGTCCTTTTAGTATAAAGTTAGTTAGCCAGGTTAGTTTAGCATAAAAAGCTTGACATAAAAACTGTAATCCAGGGGAAACTGCTAGCCTGACTTTGTCCAAACAAAATTCTGTCTCTAAAGCTCAATTAGCATGTTATAACTGTTTCCAACCATACAAAAAAATCTAATCAAAGTGTAAAAATGACATGTTGTGGTTTTACAAAGTGATTGGGCTTTTTGGTCTTTGTTAAACAAATTATAGAGAACATGCTGATCAATGCACCAGGCTAGCTGTTTCCAACCTGTTTCTAGTCTTTATACTAAGCTAACCAGCCACTGGTAGTAACTAATGGACAAATATCAGAGTAATCTTTTCATCTAACGCTCAGAAAGAAAGCAAATAAGTGAATTTCCCAAAATGTCTCGTCAGTGAGTGTAAGCCCATGCTGTGCAACAAAGTGTTGTTCAAACCTACAAAACCCAAAGTTTCCAAAACACTAAACAAGAAAGACTGAATTTTGGAAAATGTGAAATGATGTAATTAAAAGCATGAAGTCTTAGATTTGAACACTTCACTCAATGTAAATGGACATATACTGTAGTGTCAATAACAAACTTATACAGGACACATATATGACACTGTCAGACTGAAGAATGAGGTGATTTTAAAGGAAAACTGAGCACTAAAGAGTTAAAACTGCAAGATGTTCATCTCCATACACACACATGCACACACATGCACACACATCACCGCCACCCAACACTGTATACCATGATAGAATAAGAAAGAAAGAGAGCAGAGAAAAGCCTATCTACAGAAATGGTGACAAGAAACACAGACAAAGTCAAAGGAACAGAACAAAGGCGAAAGACAGAGACACATACTTGTAAAGACACAAGTACAATAAGATGAAGGAGATGAGAAAGAAAGAGAGATGTCATAGCTCTGGGGATTGAACATGACACAGGGCAGGGCTGAATTCTTGGAACATCCATCATGTAGCAGTCAGAATGACATTGCTTCCTCCCACCTGCAGCACAGCAAACACGATACCATGTTTCACTTACATGCTGCAGATATTGTGACACTCAACGCACCCAGGAAATCCCATACACAGGTAAGATGAGCACAGAATCATGTCTACATTTCTGTGATACCTAACATCTCTCTAATAATAAGTTAATGGAAATCTGTCATTTTACATTTGAATTAATTAGGTTTGTGTAAAATAATCCACCCAAACCCTATATTATGTCTTTGTGTTACTGGCTTATTGCCATGTTACAGAAAAGAATCAGCTGTCAGAGTGTGTACAAACTAAGCAAGTGTGAAGAGCTAAAAGTAACGTATGTTTCAGTAGTGTATAATCAGCTCAAACTAACAAAATCATTGTTTTTCTGCGTTTGCTTTGAATGAGCCCATCATGTCTACATAGGGTGTGGGTCCTCGTCCACAAAGTCTACCACCACCATGTTTCTATGATAGCCCAAACCAATCACTGGCTTTAGAGTGGGACTTTACCGTTACCTGAAGGCCACAGTAAGTTCTCCTACACAACTGGAAAGGGAGGGGTGAGGGAAGAGGTATCCACTTGGTTGCAATCTGCAACCTCACCACTAGATGCCACTAAATCCTACATACAGGTCCTTTCATGCATTCAAAAAATAAATGAAATATTCAGAACCACCAACCCAAGATTCTTACATTTTCTCTTCAATGAAATGATAAGGTGTAATAAGCTCTGTCTATGCCTTGCTGGTCATTGCTACATCTCTTTTTGACATTTGCTCATCTTTTTGTGGCAGTACTTATCTGTTTTTAATTTTTTCCATTTAAGTTAAAACAGCTACAAGTAGAGAAATTGAAATGCGATGTATCACTATTTTTAACACTAGATAAAAGGCAATGCTCTATAGCTTAGATGAATGGATCTAAGCAGGCATTTATTTTGCCCATGATTATGTCAAAAACATCAAAGCAACTCTCCTCACACTTTATTGTTCCTCCAGCTGCAATTATATTGATGCTCCATTACAGCATGTATCACATCATCAGTTAGCTGTTGGAGGGAAAAAAAAAGGATCCAGATATAATGAGTCATCTGCCAAATATGTACCGCTGAGGAACAGTTTGTGCTGCACGAAGCACACCGTGTCAACCACCAGCTGTTAATGCATTAAATATCACCCACTCAAGAAGTGTGTGAAAGGAGATGAGTAAGAAGAATGGAGAGAGGAGTGAAGGGAAGGTGGACAGACAGAGGCTCTGAGGTTAAAAAAAAAAAAAAAAGGTTTAGCAAAGCAAGGAGGTGGACAGAAATACACCAACATTGGAAGATGAACAAACAAAGGGAGAGGAAACAGACAAACAGGAAATGAGAAGAGGGATATAAAGGGATTATTATTATATTATTAGAAAAAGCAAGCAATACATTTAGAGGAAATATAAAGACAGTTATGAATAAATAGAAAGACACACCAGAATGATTTAGAGTTATTACTGTAACTGATAAACTTGAATCCAGCAGGTTGTGCTGTTGCACTTCAATCAGTAAGGGAACAGTCTTGACCTTATGTGAGGGGGAAGTGAGGTGGTTCCCACAGCAATTTCCAAAGATTTACATAAGCAGTGAATCTGAAAAATATATGTTAGAAGGGAGGTTACAGGACTCGGCTGCAATTAAAACCAGACAGCAGCCAGCAAGAGGTCTGAATCAACAGATCATAGAGACAATATATTAGTATGGGTAAATGCTGACAAAGCAGTGAATGCATGAAGAAGAATATAACAGAGTGGCTGCATTTTGCAGATTTAGGATGGCACTATAATTAAATGCAGTAGTCATAAGTTTGATGACACTAAACCTGCAATGTTTGATAAACTGAAATAGATTTAAAACATGCTTAAAACTACATATTACCCCCAGAAAGAATATCAGAAGGATGTTTCAGCTGCATGACTCAGTGTACTAATGTTCATTTTTAAATGCTAAAAGCTGTGGATTCCATCAAAGTTTAATTGGCCTAACAGAACAGTACGCCTGATCTGACAAGCCTACCCAGATTACTAATTTATTACACAGCAGAAAACTACTGCCACTCCCAAAACAGGAACTTTGCTAGGTCAAAACTAAAAATCTGTTTCTTCGCTCCAACTCAGTGGATCAAAGCGCAATACAGTATATTTGTTATTAGTGATTAAAAGGAATCCTTTAATTCAAAATGGAGGAGACATCTTTATACTGTAAAGCCCAGGACAAACCCAAGCTTGTTAGTTACGCCTTGTGATGTTGCATCAAACCATCTCTGTCTCTTTTTCCATCAGTACCCACAGACACCCTGAGTATATTTGCAAATATATTGTGATTGGTATGAATTTTATCCTTACAGAATGGCAATGAGGGATTATAGGCCTTAAAGTGCAATATGTATACTCACCTCATAATGATACCTACAGTAATATTTGGTTTTCTGGTATATTTGTCTTAGTTATGTGACCCAATGTAGACAATGTGACAAACAAGATATTCCTGATACAGCTATAGTGGATGTATTTTTCACCTATCTAGAACATCCCTCAGGCATATATAAAACACTTCTATCCAGATTAATTATTTGCACAGATATCTGACAGTCAGACAGGAAATAATCTATCACACAGCAATATTTCTCCACCATCACTGTGCTCTTCTCTCAAGCTGCAACTCTTATTCCTGCTCTCTCTGCCTACACATGAATTCTACAGAAGCTGAATATAAGTCTAGCATGGTCTCTTGGGGTGGCTGAAGAGCACTGTGGGAGATGTAGGAAGTCAGTAGACAAGACAGGTTGAGTGAATGTGGCTATGTAAGTTACAACCTTCTCTGAAGTGCATATCCAAGATTCTTGATTGGACTTAAGCCTAATCATTATCTATCGCAAGGAGGCATTGGGCATCTTTGTTGTTCGTTTATGAATCTCAAGTGCATCATTTCTACTGAACATTATTCCGAGACATAATTACGGTGCCAGCAAAGTGATTCAAGTCTAATTATATGCTGATTTTGTCTCAGCCCACTCCAGTTCTCTTGTGTGTTGACCGATTCTACAGCCCAGAAATGAGAAATGGTGAGCAGGATCTTTCAACATATTTATGTTGTCAGTTTTCTTCATTTTACAGAAATACATACAGTTGCACTATATGACTGAGTCATTGTGTTCTATCAAGTATCTGTTGTCGCCTATTGTCTTCTTGCACTGTAAATGGGGTGCAGGCATTAGTGTGCCATCTTTGCCAGTGCACTTCCAACTTTCTTAATGAAGAAATATGAAAATCCCACCATTTCTGATGTATTTCATTTTTCACATACAGCAAGAAAATCAAAAGAAGAGTTGAGCAATAGATTTCAGCAATAACTGTTGAGATCCTTTTCTTGTGTTCTGTAGTAGCAATGCAAATTGCACTGCCAAGAGCTTTCTTGAGTAGATCCTCCTATAATTTAAAAAGTGAGGCAGTTCATTTAACAAGTCCTTTTTGGAGATGCAATACTATGCCATTCACTCCACCACCCTCTGCACATGGTAAATACTGAATGGCGCGCTCCCGTGCTCCTCTGTTGTGAACCCTGGTTTCATCATCTTTTAAAACATATCTTCTCTCTCTTCTCTCCTATAACAAGACATCTTCACCCTCATAACTTCCTGTCTCCTCAGTCCTTTGACTTTCTTGAACCTTCAGCCTTTAAACCCACGTTTCTTTTTCTTTATTTGGATGTGGCACAAATCTAGATGGAATAGAATTATCTGATACCTCCATCACAGGGACTTTGATTTTTGCACCTGTTTATCAGAGACTGTTCACACAAGATAAATGATAGTTTCTATGTATATTTCCTAGTATTTGCCTCAGTTTGCTTTTGCTGTCAAGTTGCTTGGATGCCCTTAGGAGTTTGCTGAACCAGGCATCAGATTGGTCATGATTCATCTTCATTGGGATAACGTCCTGTAAATAGGCTTAAAAATTTAATCATCATAGAGTCACTGGCTTTTTAGGAAAAGCTAAAGCCACATATTAAGTCCCAAGTGCTTCTTTATGACAGCTGGTGTGCCAGCAGTTCCTTTGCATTCCACCTGCCATGGAGTGGCCTTAGTCAAGATCAGATTTCACTGTCGCCCCAGTGCTTCCAAGAGAGAATGAGATTCAGTTAAAAGCTCAATATTGGCCCTCTGAGGAACTCCTAGCAGGTGTACACAGCAGATGGTTCTTGAGCCAGTTAATGTCATGAATCCACACACACACACACACACACACACACACACACACACACACACACACACAGTCCTCCAAGTGACACCAAGTCCTAACCTGCGTCACAGCTGGAAATTAAAAGTCGTGGACTTCAAAATGAAAACTTTGTGCAAAGTAAAATCTCTGTAGTGAATAATAATGAAGTGACAAGCTGTTCGGTATACAAAAGAAAGAAAAGAAAAAAAACAAATGGTGTACTAAGACCTTTATCACGCCTCTTTGGTTAACACTTGAACCAAAGCAAGTCATGAACAAGTTGAGCATTACTGACAGCTAACTGTGTTTCTGGGAGTTGTTCAGTGTCACAGAGGTCTTATCTTCTTCTCTTGTTTCGTACAACAATAGCAGACAGTGACAGATTAAGTAGCGCATGGCTACATATTCTGCCCGCATGGAACAACTTTAAATATCAGTTTGGATCAGCACCTTTCGCCCTTTTTTGTTGAATGGCAACAGGACACACTGCAGGGCAAAGTGCCTTTATAATAAACATACAAGTGTTATATTTGTTTTGTTTCCTGACAAAGGTATGTTGAACAAAAAACTAAATCTGTCATGTAATGTGAAGACAGCTTATAAAAGGGACAGTCAGTTTCTGGAGAGCTACATTTGCTGAATGTGTCTGGGATCAAACATCTGTCTCCTACATATTACATTCTATACACATTAGCCAACATTTTGTGGGCATGTATTCGATGGCTGGACCATGTTCAGAGACTAGGGTATACAAAGACCATCAGGCCACAGACAATATTTTTAAATGTTCCTCAGCAACAACTACGCAAATACATGCCAAGTATAATAATTACATCATCATGCCTCTATTTGGATAAGATGTGATGATAAGAATCTAATTTCTTTCAAAATAGTGAAAATACAAGTCCTCCAAGCTGATCAATTTAGCTCTATATAAAGACCAATGGTGCTGGTTGGCCCTGGAAAAGTTGAGGAGCTGCTGAAGGAAACAGCACTTCAGGCAGGGGATTTTTGCATAAAAACATGATGTTTACTAAAAGTAGATAGATTCAAACTCAAAGCCTGGAGGTTTACCAAAACCAAATTAAAAGTAGAGGAAATGGAAGGAAAGAAAAATAGACTTCACGGCAGACTGCCACCTACTCATACTACTGAGACTGGCATTTTCCGGCTCAGCCTCACCTGGAACCTACCATCTACTCTACAAGTACCGAATAGGGTGAGGCAAAAGACACCCAAGACAGAAATAATAAAAACAAATGAGCCAAACACCATTAATTTAATGTACAGTTACTGCTGAAATCACTGTTTACCTGTAGGCACAAATGCACACCACAAAATTGCATTACCCTCAACAGAATGTCATTGCTGCAGAACGTTTACCCTCTTTCATAACCCGGCGAAACCCATCAGTCACTGCTTACAGGAGCTAATGATGCACAAGCGGTTTTCAATATCTTGATTGAGCAGGCGATCCACACCTACACCACGAAGACAGCAACAAAACATCATACATCTCACCACAATGAAATTTGACCCTTTTTAACAGACCATAACAAGTAGGCTAGAAATTGAAATAAACTTGTGTTTATAATTTCTACAAGCTAGCAACATTAACAAATCTGGACGCCCCAAAAAAAAAAATATGTTGGTACTGAAAACAATGTAGTTATCACATACTGGTTTGTCATTTCCTTGCAAAATAAACCCTAATAGTGATTTATGATGTATTGTCTTGATGGCAAGGCGAAATGTATCACAGTAAAAACAAAACTAGGAAAATATACAGTCATGCTTAAGGAGGAAATGGGATACAAACAGCAGACTCCTGTAATAATGTACACACTTCATTCACTCTACTGGACATGCTGTGATTCCTCAAATCAACACCAAACATTTTCTTACTTTAAAGCTGCTAAAATTTTAAGTAAAAAATGGCCGATTAGCCTGGCACTCTTAACAGGCGCAACAGAACATAACATCTCAATACAGATGAAGAGAGAGAGCTCACTGACAAAGGTTGCTGCTAATTCTGGTTGAGCCAACAGTCCTAAGATTTTGCTTCTGGGCCAGTTTCAATGTAACAGAATATATGACGGAGAAAATAGATAAAAACAAACAAACAGAAAGTGGCTACATAATAAATGCAACTCCACCATTACGCAGAATCAATAGGAGCAGGTTATGGCAGGCGGGATCAACTCCTCATCAATGGCTTCTTAACTAGCCACTGAAGTGGCTGATGCTCTCAGTGTAACTACACGCGTTGCTGTGCTAGCCTTCAAGACTTATTTCTGTCCTTCTGGTTACGCACGTTTTTTTTTTCGTTCAAAAGGAGCTCAAAGGCTTGTCTTTAAAAGTAGGGTGCTTTGTCTTCATGTGCGACAGTTTAGAACTTCACTGCCTCATTTGATAGTCTGTCGCTACATATTATAGCAAATCACCTGTCAAGTTAAAGCCATATTTGAATAGAGATACTAGTGTTTCCTACTAAATACTAGCTTTGTTTTTTTCTTGACAGTCTTAGGCTCTTCTGTCTGCGTCATTAGGCTTTGCCGTTTACAGAAAAGGTCTCAGAACACTTAGTTTAATGCTCATTTAGCTAGCTTGTAGTTTTAATTTCTCCCGGGCACCACAGCCGCGACAGACGGGTATAGGTCAAGCAATTACGCCTGTAGAGGCAAAAAAAACGGATGTAGTGGGCAGAGATTCCGGTCACTTTTTCAAAATAAAACATCTGCAGATTGTAGTCAATAAAGAGTAAGTTATATAAAATATTTATTCTTTCTGTCCAGACACTGCTCCTTAGCTGATGGTTGGGGACAGCTAGTTTCAGAGCCAGGGATTTCTGCCTTAGGACATCAATTAGACCTTCCTCTGTACAAATCCTGCCCACTTGGACTGACAAACTATAACCTCAGCGCTACAGCATTAACCTCAACTTTGTCATCTATAACTATAAAACTTATTTGATTGGTAGTCAAGGGGAACAGACGCATGACCTACATAGGAGCATCAAAACTCATCAAAAAACAAGAACAACAACAAAATGGTTCTCATGGAGTCCATTAAGTATATTTCTAGCAGGTGTAAGATTATGACAAAAAGACAATTGAAACAAGAAAACATGACGGTAAATTAATGGTGAAATTGTGATCATTTATTTTTTGGCTTAACATAGATATTCAGCCTACTAACCCATAAGCATGTCCACGATACAAATCGATAAATATCTTAAGCACAGACACCCACATGCCTTTAGACACTCAGTCAGAAATATGTTTTTCTATCTCCTCCTATGCAACACAAAACAATCTGGACAATCATTGTGCTTAAAAAGCTAGAACACTATAAACAGGCATTTTCACTCCATCTTTGAGCTAGAAAAATCACCTCCCACTTCCAAATCATCTCTTTTGTGCTTCCCAACCACGGGAACACAATGAACCTGAGCTCAAACCACACAGGAAAGATGGTGAGACATTCTGCCTCATGTTAGACAACTCCATTAACCATAATCCCCCACTTAGCACGCCAAGTAGAATCCAACACCATTTACTGTGGGAGGAATTACAGAGTTTCCGCAGCGAGGTTTGCAGTTTGATGTCAGGAGAGGAGGGGACGATTGGTGCATTCGAAAGGGGTGGAGAGGAGGTGGAAGATATTAGCTGGATGTTAGCCGAAAGAAATGGTTCTTGAATGAAAATGTGACAACACCTCCATGAAATGAAGACTTTAAACGATACATTCTGGCCCCAATGCAGGCTTATTCATCCATTTACATTTGGAGTCATCAACCAGATACTTGAAGAGTTTAAAACGAACATGGGAAATTATGCATAAGCATAATGTCATCTTAATATTCAAAGTTGCTTTGAAGAATATTTGAAAGCAGGGAAGATTTCTAAAAGGTTTGAACATTAAGAAGACCCAACTGCAATTTTTGCTCAAGATCTAGAAAGAAAGATGTCAGGGTTTCTCCTTTCCCTCAAGACACATTCCTCTAAATATATGTATAATCTACGTCATGAGTGCAGAACATGCTATTCTTAAGTAAACATTGGTCAAAGGAAACTACATCATCTCTCAATCAAGTAATAAATCCACAGTGTAGCTGTTAGTCTCAGAAGAAACAAGCCTCAAAATAATTTTTGTGAAAGAAAAAATATAGATGATTATGGAGTACCGTCAAAGATACCAATACATGTATTGATTAAGAGTTTTATGGAAAAAAAACGCAATACTTCAGAAAATTATATCTAACATCAAATAAAGGGTAAAGACTCCAGCTGGATGCTTAGTAAACCTTGTTTTAGCTTCTTATTCTACACACCACAGGCTGCAGCTGAATGTTGTTGTTTAACGGTGACATCTGTTCTTCAGTCTAACTGAGCCAATATAGACAGCAAAAAGACTTAACGGCAGACAATTCATCTGCTGGTGATTCATCGTAATGTCTGCATAACAACTGTAGTATTTATGTAATGTTGTAATTGTCAAATGTTCAATAAACAGGCTTTATAATTTGGTCTTGAGCAGGTATATATTTCTCTGTATGGACTCTAGCCTATATTTACTTTTTAAAATGTTTTCCTACAAATTGGTTCCATCTGCTGGATCCTTGCCCAGGCGTTTTCTCCTACAAAGGCTCCTAGTCTACCCAATTTAAAAATGAACATTAAAAAAACAGTCCATGGATTTGATTAACGTGACAGTTGGCATATACAGTAGTAAAATTATATTGATTTACAGGTATATTTAAAATAGCAACTTGATGTCTCATTAAAAGTATTTACAAATCGGGTATCTCTATGGATAGATTAACAATAGCAGTCACAAAAGTACAGATTCCGTTTCAGGTTAAATTAAATTTAATTAAATTGTCAATACATTGCTTGAATAAACATATAGGCCTATCTATGATTAGCCAGGTTTTTAGGTCTTCTATGGTGATTTAGATCATTGCCAGAATAATAAAATAAACATGACACACTTTTCTCTCTAGAAACGAAAATGAATAGACTAGATCATGGCAATATTAAAAGTCACACAATTATTAGTAACCTTTTAGCAGCAATGCGGTGTACATTGTTAGATGTATTAGTTGTGAAATGTTGCTCTATTGTTTGTTAGAACATCAGCTGGTCATGCTTGTACAATAATATGCAAGCTATAAGATGAAATGGGCAAGAAGCTAAAAGATGTTCGTAAGCTGAGTTGCTTAGAATTGGCTGTCGACACAACATGCATACATTTATACCACCAAGCATGATATTAGCAATGTATGAACAACCCATTTGTATCACTACAAATATAATGATTAGGTTTAAGAAAACCTTATGTTTATAATCTTTTCTGCAATGTTCAAAGCGCATTTCAGGACTTTTTTTAAAATTGTTTTTTCTTGTCTTACTTTTTCCTCATCTTACTCATTTTGCACTTTAATTTGCTTCTAAATTCTTTAAGACTCATTCAGTTTATTTAGAGGTGTGTTTAGATATCATTTATTGCTCAGCTTTGGGTTTTATATAGAGGCAATAATGATAACAATATCAATGGAGAGCCTGGTTTTCTTTGGACACATTCTTGGTTGCATTGTGTACCTGCGTGCATGGGGGCCACTGTCAGTGGGAAATGAATATCTCTACTCTTCTGATGGATTTCTCATTGTATTGTTGAATGTTGGAACAAAATTACAGGACTAGAATAAGCACTTCTCTGTCTATAAGTGGCTGGCTGCTACTCGACTGTAGATGCTCTGAAAATGAGTGATAAGGTCTTTTCATTAATCAACACATTAAAATCTTTGCAGAGAGCATGGTTTCACTTTGCCACTCTAAATGGCTATCTGAAAGGCATTGACACATCACAGCCACATAGTAAATACTGTTACTACACTTCTTATCGCGCCTCAGACTACAACAGTATGTTCAGTACTAACGAAATACATACATGGAGAACTCTGGTGTACAACTGCTGACAGAGCTCCTGACCAAGTTAGATGAAACCCATGGCTGTGATAACATCGGCCCTGAAAAGCCTCATTGGCCGGCTCCAACAGAGGTACATTGATTTACGTGGCTTTTGGCCACTACCCCTTCCTCCACAGACTACTTTATCTACAGTGAGTGCGGCTGATTAAACATTTTCACCTGCAGCTCAGCCTTCCTCTCAAAAAAGCCTCTCCCTCAGCAGACAGGAGGTGAAGTTTCACCTTAGTTTCATCATGGTGCAGGTTTCTCAGAATAATGCTAGATACAAAATTACGTTGTCTAGCAGCCTCCAGCACTGCGCAGACATCTGAGGTATTCTGATGACAAAAAATGATAGCGTAGTGAAGATGATGATGTGTTGCTTTATTCATATCCTCCAGAATGATCTGTTAAAGTGCAAAGGCTTTTCCTCAGGAAGCAGGAGGTGCTGCACCATTTAGTAGGGCAAATACTTGTTAAATGGAAGTTAAGAAATTTGGAACTGGGTCCTCAGCTGAAGAACTCTCTCGTGACCACACACTTGCTGCCTCTGAGGGCTGTCACTGTAGATATCCAACACTGCTGTGCCAGAGTGGTTTTAAAACCAGTCAGTAGAATTGACTCCAGTGGATCAACTGGCTACAAAGCCATGAAGTTGACTGTATTGCAAACCTATCTGTTCTCTGGAAAATTGCCGCACCCCCTGGACATTTCTTACTGTGTAGCCAAGGTAAAGTCAAACTTTTCTCATGATGTTAGTAGTGTGGTCACAGGCGCCATCTAGTATACGTTAGTATACTACAAAACACAGAGATTTAATTTAAAATCTGTTTACATTTACCAATATAGTTTCACAATTGATGCAGAAAATTCGTTCATCAGACAAAGCTTATCTGAACTCAGGTCCTGTTCAAAGCACTGGAGCTTTCAACCACATATCAAAGATCTTCTTCGTAAATGGGGTTTGCTCAGTTGGCATGGCGATAAGGCATGAAGAGATCCATCCATGAACAGCGGCAGGCTTACAGGAAAAAACTGAAGGGCACTGAATTATGGTATTTAGTCAAACATGTACTATTGGCAATATCACAAAATAAATATATGTTGCCAGTTTGTTTAAATGTCCTACAGGCTGAAACATCACAAAAAGTCCCTCACCCAGTGGATTTAGTGGTTGCATCTTATAGTACAGTCACTGATGTCATTCTAAATGTGATGCTTAACCCGAGGCAATAGGTCAAACCATCATTTTAGGTATTGTAATATTTTGGGTAAATATATATTTAAATATAAATTCAGCCTTTTTGTTGTGGATTCAGTGATACTGATAAACTCCTTTGGCCTATCAACTCCTCCCATTTCAGTCAGCAATACCTCCAGCACATCTGCTCCAGGACCTCTCATCTCTTACATCCTGCTACATTTTAATGGAGCAGATGGCATGTATCGCTCATAAACACAGGCATGGTGAAGACACGCAATGCAGACCCTTGTTTGTTTCTCTTAAAAGGTTGGAAGTCAAGCTGAGGTGGGCTGGGAGGATGTAAGTAGACTAGACAAATAGTGTTGGTGAGTGAGATTAGTAAGTACACAGTGTTGGGCTCACGGATTTACACAGGAGGATAGAGGCCATTTCAGATACCTGAATTAGGTTTGATATGATGGTGGTGCCTTGTCTGTTCCATTGAAGTGGGAGCTGACTGATCAGCAGTAGTTCAAGGGTGATAGAACTGCCATTACATGGAATATGGGAGATGGATGAGTAGATACTGCAGTGAGTGGCCCGACAAGCAAGGTTTTGGATTTTACCCTGAGCTGGCACAGCTCCACGTCAGTTCTTGGATGTTGCTTCCAGCTTTGTTAATGCCTTATAGTCAAACTCTGTTGCACAGTTTAGATGAACCAAGTGCACATGCTCACATGCTCTAATAAAACTGATCACCTTCTGAAAAGGAAACCAAAATTACCTTACTGTATTTGGTGGTGCCTCTACCAACATTTCCAGCAGTTGTTGCATTGAACCTGGATTATTATACTGGCACTGTATATTGAATTTCTTAGGAACATAAAATAATGGAATAAAATAATAATATTTAATTGGTATTATTTTTAATTTTTCAATTATTTGGCTGTCTATCCCAAAGCTGTGAAACTTAAACTTCAAAATATGAAGTGTAGGTGTTGGATACCTGAATGGTGGCTGTTCCTGTGAGAGCATACACACACTCATTTCAAGTGTAACTACATCATGGACACTTAAAGCCCGAACATATGCGGCCTTAGGAGGCCTTTCACCTTTGACAGAAGTGAAATGACTGGAATGGGGCTGTGGTGATGGTGCATGCAGATGGAAGTGGGTAGAGAGTGATTTATTGTGAAGGGACAGTGGGTGGGATAGTGGGAAGGGGCTGTGTCAGAAAGCACAGTCATGCAAACTAAAGTGAAGTAGAGGGCAGGTGTGCAGCTTGCCCAAAACAGGCATTAATGTTAAATGGAGAAACAGATGATGAAATATACATCGCAGTGTGATCGTTATTATTCAGGGTTTGTGTGTGTGTGTGTGTGTACATGTGTGTATGTGAAAGTGTGTGTGTGTATATGAATCATATTTGTAATGGTTTATTACATGCACATTTTAAGCTTTGGATTATTATTAAACAGTTACACCAGAAATACTGGTAGGATAGGTATGATCCAAAAACACTATGTTTGTGTATAATGTATGTGTATACAATATGTAAAATGTAAAATGTGTGTAGTTAACAATATGTGTTTTACAGTGTGTTTGTGTGAGTGTGTGGACATAGTGACTGTGCAGCACTTGCATATTCATGTGAATGCAGGCATGTTCACAGCTTGAGCAATGTAGTCCAATTACTCAAAGACACTTTGCCAAATGGATGAATCTTGACATCTGAATTACTGCCATCAGTCTTGAGAGATTCTGAAAAACCCAAGATTATGTTCAATGGCAAACATTTTTTTAATCTCTACTGTCAATACTGTATGTGTGCATTACAACTATGGAGTGGTTAAGACAAATCAAGGGAAAATTGTGGTTACAGTTAATAAAAAGGCAAATATTAATTGTAGGTCTGCGATGGGATGCAAACCCATTCAACTCGTCTACTGCAGGAAGGTCAGACACATTCTCATCCACTACCTTGATTTCTGCATTGACACTGAACATATGTATTGGAAGTAAATCATGAGGTGCAAGTTTGTCCAGTATGGATGTAATTCTGAAAGACATAAACTTGTGAAACTGGGCTGGTTGGACAGAATCTTGTATTCTTCAAAGCCATAGCAAGTAAGTTAATTGACTTAGAATACAACTTTGATTAATCAAATTAAAACATCATATCCCAACAGTCTCCTATATACAAGAGTTCTTGTAGCACATAAAAGAGTTTACTGAAATTCATGGTCACATGCTGAAATTTTCAGGTAAATATGTGATTTAAGTTCTTGTCTTTACCTATAAATAACAAAGATCTGCTCAAAAAAGATGAGTTTGAAGGAATCTCAATAAACAGACCAAACTTTATTTCTCAGAGTGAATAGCACTCTGGCCAACACAATGAACTGGGGCTCACAGTGCAACTGGAACGCTAAAGATAAACACCCTTCATGGTTACTCTTGTCCAATTAGGCGAGAAGCTTTATGCTCCATGACATGTAGAGTACAGTCGGTGAATAGCAGCGATGTAACAGCTAACAGGAGGGACATCTGGCTTCTCCTCTCTCTCTCTGAGTCTTTGTTGCTTTCTGTGTTGCTTTCTTTGTCCTTATCTGCCTCTCATCTTACATCTCACTCAGTAATTATCAACATCAGTGCATTATTGATCACTACAGTCATTTTTTACACATTATCACTTCGTAAAAGAATATATTATATACTTCCCCACTTCCGCACTTACATTTACAGTATAAATATATTTGCATATATACTGCAAACAACTGAACACATAACCTTAGCTCTAAACAGCAGCAAGTACTATAAGTTCTCCAGGCAGAGACTCATCGTCAGTGTCTCAAACCTTTCACCATGTCCACCTTGACCTGGCACTAAAGAGAGGACATTATCATCCACATGGCAAATACCTCGCTGATGTAATGCATGACCCCTGGGTAATGACACCCTTACAGTCTTGTGCTGCCCTCTTTTTTCTCCTCCACCACCTTGTTCTTTCTTTCATCACCTCTTTTCTTTGTATTTGTTGCTTTTTTACCCCCCATTCTGTTTCCCCAGTGCTTCCCTATTTTTTTCTTCTAAGAGTTTATGGGTGCCTGTATGAACCCAAAACCCCAGGCAGGCAAAGCAGCTCGACCGTGGAGCTGCTCAGCAGAGGAAAGAAACTGCAAAGCTGCACTAATAACGTCCCCCTGAATATTTTAGACACAATTTATTTTTAATCCGCCGGCTGGAAATCAGAGTGATTCAGTTCCATATTGTGGCCCCTGGGGGTGTTTCGTTGCTCATACTTTTTTAATGACCACAATTCTGTCCATCCAGATTGAGGGAGGTAGCTGGGACTCAAGTATACCAGCTGGTAACTGTGAAGCTAAAGGACATGAAAAGTCAGGTGGGAGTTTGATTTCAAGACAAGATTCTGCCTTTTGGGTCGAAAAAAAAAACTGCTGCCTGTACCCTAAAAATGGCCGATGGCCCAAATTTAAAGAAACTGTAGTTGAAACAAAGGACACCTTGTCAACAGAATTCATTTTTGATAAAACCTGGCAGTTTGTGCTTTAATGTAATCATCAGCATATATTATAACTGTATTGAGTGGTTGAAGCTGCACAAAGGTTCTTACAGATTACATCAAATTACATCAGAAACACAGTTCAGGACTATCTTGGTGGCCTCAAGGTCTAAGATGGTTCCAATGTAATAACATCATTCTAGGTTTATGTTGTCTTCTTTCTCCTATATTAAAGTCATACAGATGCCTTAATGAGGCCTTACACAAGGAAGAGAAAAACAGTGAAGAAATGTCCATATACATGGCAGTATATCAGTTGTGCTGGGAAAGCAGGTTGCTGTTCTTTCTGGCTTTACGTGCATCATTCATTGTTGAGCTTCACTAAGCACTCTCATTGTATTCGTTAAAATTTAATTGAGTAAACACAAACACTTTTCTCCATCTATGTGCAGCTATTTATGGGATCATACGTGACTCATGCCTCATTTAAGGCTTGTTTTGATCGGCACCTGGAGTCACAGTTTCCTAACGCATTTTATTGTATTTCCTGTATTAAGGATCGAGCTCAGAGTTTCATAAGGACCATTACCAAAGATTGTATTACTAAATTAAGGCCATCAGGACTTGCTTCCCCAACCAAAGCAGCTCTGATGCTTTCCCAGGGGAAATGAAGAAATAGGCAATAGACAGATTGACAAAAGAGACCATTGAAGCACGGCTTGGGGATGGAATTAAATATTCCGCTTTGCCACTGAGATCATCTTAATATGTATTCATATTCTTGAAATATGCGTCCAGGAGCCTAGAGTATATACTGCACACAGAATGATACTAAGAGGTTTCGTGGACATCATGATTAAACCAATACATTATATGTATGTAAAAATGATATGTGGTTGACCCTCACTGATGAAGGTTGGAATCACTGAGGCCAGCACTAATGATACTGATGTTCTTATTGTAACCTAAATCTGTGACATAAGTCAAGAGGCATTCTTTTGAGAGTGCATGAACAGACATATCAAGGACGGTTGGGTAGTTGCCCCACAGGAATAACGGGTTACATGATGCACTTTGAATGCAATTACTTGCACTTACCCTCAAGACAGGGGGGAACTCCTTGCTGGCATTAATGTCATATGTAGTGCAATAACACAAATTGGGGGGAAAAAAATTCTTAGTGCAGTCTATGTTACTAAATAACTACTTATTTAGGGTTGGTCACATAGTATATATAATAATGTATTCAAAGAAGTCTCACATGCAAATACATTCATGTTGACAGAACTAATGACTGAATATACTGGGTTACAACTTCTTAAGTCCATCTATATTTTTGAAGTTGGAAAAACTTTATTTTACCGTAAACAGAGGGCCAGTGAGATCTTTTTCTCATTTAAAATGAACAAAGTGCCCTTACTGACCAACTTTGAAAAGAGGAGAAAGATGAGCTACTGTAATATGAGGAAAAAGATGAAAAGATGTTGCTGGAAATAATTGGAATATTTTATTGGAATTTCTTTCTTTTTTTTTCTTCTTCTTTTTTTTTTTTTACCTCTCAACTCTAAGGTGTCCTTTGTTCCTCAAACCAGTTCTGGTGTGCCTGGATGTTCACTCAAATTTTCCAGTTCCAGTACATTAGTCATTGCTCCAAATTCAAGTACAATCAGTTTATGAGTATTTGTTCTATTTTCCATGCAGGTATAGGACACCATGATGACAGGACACCTGGATGTATGATGTGTGTGCTTGTATTAAGCACACTGTGGGAACATAAATCTCTTCATAAGGTCATATTATGGGGACTCACCTTGTAGCTGGGGACAAAATCTGGTCCCCACAGGGTAAACCATAAATATTTTTTTAGTATACATTTGTAGTTATGGGGTTAAGTATCATAGTGATTGTGAGTACTGTTATAGTAAGTCTCCATGGGATTAATGTAGGTCAGATTGATGTCCTCCTAAGTGACAAAAATAACTGTCTGTGTTTTTACTGTATATACAGATACAAACTGGTATATTATCCTCACCTTACCTCCATTACAATGTATGAACTACAAAATGATCTGTAACTGTAACGATGCAGTGATAAGGATTTTCAGATCTCCAATAGCCTGAGGGCTGAACAGGCAGACTGTTCACAGACCCTTCCCCCTTCTCAGAAACACTAGTTTTCATTTATCTATGCCATATTCTGAATGTAGACTGCTTACTTTCAAATGAGTATGTGAATATTCTGTTTCTGGAAAGCAGTTTGTTTAAGAGCAGCTGTTTGAAAGGAATTGTTTAGCTAACACTCTTACGCAGTGCAAACCACATTAAGTACACATTAAGTGCACTGCTGCACATTACAAGCAATCAGATAATGCATGGGTAAGAACCAGGGCTTTGGTGGGATATGAGAGAATATATGTGGTCCCTCATAATGGAGGTTTGATGGAGAGGTAGAAGATTAGATACAGATAGAAAATACGATTGATTGGGATGTTATGAGTGGTTGTTTGCTGGTGGTTGCTTAAGGAGGGTGTTGCTATTGCTGATTGAAATCCTTTTACATATGTTTATTTTTAAGAGAAAGGAATTGCAATCGGGGTTTTTTTCTTTTGTCGTATAAGAAACAGAAAATAATGAAAATACTCTTTTTTTCTTATAACCTGGATCACACTTTTTTCTGTTTTGTACCATAATTCCTGACATTCATATTTTAATATCCAGTCAGTACTTCTATTATATAGATGGTCTAATAATGAAGATGAGAGCTACTATATGGGCAATATTCCAGAGGTCCAGACAGGTCAACTGTAATATTTGTGCATGCATTTGAAATAGAAGTTACTGTCAAAGATCACTGCCAATTCTTAATATGAATACATTAATCCTTTTATATAGGAAAACCACAATGTATGTTTAATTATCTGGTAGTGTCCTCGCTCCTGTTAACGATAGAGGTCTACTTATTGACTCTCTATGAACAGAGGCCCTTTGTCTGTCAGAGGGCTCATTCAGGGTTCAGCTCTTTCTGAAAGTAGGATACATTTTAATTGCATGACACCTGATATCACATCTCATGAACAGGTTTAGATCCTCATTCGTGGCATTAAAGAAGGTGGATAGTCACAAATGAGGACTACATCATGCACTCACAAATTCACCACTGATAGAGTAGCTTAATTTAATTTAAAATCTGTTGCATATAGTTTATATTTCTTTGGAGATAGATATATGCAAACATTACACATAATCACACATAATTTATCGTGAGTAAAGCATTTTCTAAATGACACACACTCATAAATCTGCTGATAAAGGTTTAACCATAAAAGACAGATGGATACAGAAGAGTAGAGGACCAGGGATGGCACCTTGAGGGATACCAGGGGGGATAGTGTGATACTGAGAGATTGCTGAGAGTTTACAGTAACAAACTGTTTAACTGTAACTGAGATAAGATTCAAACTGTGTTAAACTATTCAAACAAAGCTAGAGTGACCCACAATTGCAAAGGGATGTACTGTTGGGTAATTTATGTGTGTAGATGTATTTAGCAAAAATGCATTCGTGCAATTAGTGCACTAACCATGCTAATAAATGCAAGTTAAATATATTGCAAATGTGCATAAAACAAGGAAGGAATGGTCTATACTCAGCTGTTTTTCCCATCAAGGAATAAGGTTTTAATTATTCATTATGGCAACAAAATGGCTCTTACTGAGTATTTCAGCTTGATCCTTTTTGGGCGCTGAAGCAGATTACTCAAATCAAAATCAAGTGTGTAATGCTGCTGTCATAATATTTTTAATCGGCTTTATATATGACCAACATCAAGCCAGTGTTTGAGACACCTTTGTGCACATATTGCAAGGGAGTTTATACCTCAATGGAAATGCTGTGGAAAGCATATTTTCAGCAAGAGAGAATGATTCTGTTCTCCTGGGTTAAATTATTAACACACAACTACAATGGGTATTTTTTTACTCTGGACCACAGTCTACAATATTAATACCATTAACCATACCTGCCTATCACCTTAAAAAACAATGGACCTTTAATTGAATACGGGAACACTGCAGCATTAAATGAATTTGCCAACATAGTGACAGTAACACCCACTTTGCTGTGAGGATGACAAAAGCTCTTATGGTTTGAATTTTACAATACTATGTGTGCATGTAGCCACCAGGAAAAAACTGTAGAATGTAAAAAGATGGCAATGTTCCTCTTTTTGTTTTAACGTCCTCACATTAACAGTGTTTTAAAATGGTTGAGACTGAATTGTAATGTTAAAATGTTCCCAGCAATTTGCACATGAATTTCTCCTTTGATGTCACTGACAGAGATAATTAATCGTATGAAAGGGGATTTAAAATTGATTAATTTATATTGATCTAATTATATCAATATAAGGGCATAAGTTATTTGTTTCATAGAGAATTCTCCTGTGGCTATAACACTATTAATTGACTAATTAATTGACTAATTGCTGAACAGCACTTCAAAACTATCACAAGAAATTCCCAAACAGTGTTTTGTAAATCCCTCATGATATTCTGTCTGTGTTTTAGCCAAAAACAGAATAAAAAACATGTCTTGCACTCTTTCAATTTCAGCAATTAAATAATGCATCAGAGTGATTCCCATTTGAAATGTGAGGAGGGCATGTATTGGACTCCAAGTTACTGATGTGTTTCTGTCTCTCCCTCTGAACCACATTGAGGGCTTCAGTTTGAGTTCCATGTGAGGGCCTCCCTTTCCTAAATGCCATGGGCGATCTTTGTTCATTCAACTGTATAATGACAGAGGTGATTACGAAGACTACAGGGGATCTATGGCAAAGGAGAGAGGAACACAAAAAATCAATAATGCAGATAATGCTAATGTCTTACCTTTCTCACTGGGTTGTTGGTGCTGGGGGTTATTATTCAGTCAACTAGCAGTGCAACGACAGAGAGATACTTAATCGATATGAAGTTTGTTTTTAAGAGTTAGTTCTTAACAGTTGATGCCCAATAGTAGTTCTGAAATGCTGGATCTAATATTTCCACAAAACTATAACTACACTCATACATACAGCAGCTATGATAGTGTAAAGACCACAAAAACTGTGGTCAGCTTGGGTCGTTTGTGTTTATGATTGAGCAAGGTTTTCCCATTGTCACTCAGTATCACAAAATTAATTAAACAATGCATGTACAATGCTTTTGACTTATATAATTGATAAAGTCTAGTCTTGCAATGGTGCAACGGTGCAAACCTTTAATTCACTTCCTATGTCTGTAGCATCTATGGCAAGACCTCTATCCACCTTGATGCAGAGGCATAAATCTATCCTTTTGAGCATATTTATTGCTGTATATGGGATATCTGAGTGTGGTTGAATGTTTGTTGACTTAATTAGGTGAGGTTGTTGATGAGTTGATAGTGAATGGTTTGTTGTTGATGCTTCTGCCAGTTCAAAACTAAAGAGAGGTAATGTGGCAGAGTACAGGGAGATACAGACAGAGACAGAGAGGGGAGAGAAGTCTAAGGCTGAGATAAATAGAGGTGCTGGGCTAGATCAGGAATAAAGTGGTGGGTGGGGGGGTTGGCGTGGGTTTCCATTTAGAAACAGAAAACTGCTGAGGAGCACCTGTCGTCACAATCTGTCCACCTCCACAGTGGAGCTCTGTAAGTCTGCTCAGACAGAGGCCGCTTCAAAGCTGTGGTTGTGGTATTCGGCTGAAATGTTTGATGTCGATATGTGTCTCTACTTTTCTGTATCTCTCAACAACTGTATTTCTGCCCCATACAAACATCACATCTCACTCTCCTTTCACTCTCTCTGAAGCATCTATACATGCTCTACTTTTGTATGTAGCACAACAAGGCTATGTGTGTATGGCTCACTCTTTCTTAATAATCAGTGGGATGACATATGTACTCTTGTGTGTCATTTTCAAGGGCAGTGCTGGACACATTTTCCAGGTCATCCATCCTTCTATCCCCCCTTTCTATACCTGTGTCATCCTGTTCAGGGTATATTGCTCTGTCTCCAGAATTGTCTTTGAAAAAGGTAGATAAATGAAGTTTATCTGAAGCAATGAGCGTAAACATAATATTAATGGGAGTGGCCCCTGGGTCTCCTGGTTAATAGCTTCTGACACCTTGGCATGGGCTTGATAGATCAGGTGCCAAACAGACGAAGGCTGCAGGCATGGAAAGCCTTATTACAGCCTGACAGAGGAGAGTAGCGGCCGAGATCCATCACCCTCTGGGGAGCTGTGTGCATGTGTGTGTTTGTAGATTTAGAGAGGGTGGTGCACAACGGGGACATCACTGGCAAACGGAAATCTACTGAGTTCCAAGCTTCACACAAGGTGAGGCTGTTTTGCCCCTCTGGACTTCTGTGAATATGCAATGTGGGTGTTTGTATGTCTGTCACTAAGAAGCTTCAAAGTTGAACCCTCTGGGAACACAGCTCATAGGTATTTCAGTGTTATCTGTATGGACTGGAGATGGATTTGGATAGGTGATGCAATTCAGCAAGTGAGAAATGTGAAATGATCTGACAGCATTTCCGATTGGGCCTAACCACAACCTGGTCGTACTATTCCTAAAACAATACAGAATTAAATCTTGGATTTAAATGTATAAAAAGGAGGAAAAACATGTAATCAAGAGTTGCTCCTGCCACTTTCTTTTCACCTGAAGTTTGTTATTTTTGTTTTGGACCAAGAACAAAATTATGTAAATGATGAAACAAATAGCTCATGAAGAACATAACTGATCATGATATATGTGTGTGCCACATATATGTGTTACCATGGTTACCAGATTATTTTGCATAATTATGTAGACTGCCTATCGAGATCGCTTCAGATTAGCAGAGCATTGACTCCCATAAAATCCTGCAGCTAGTCTTTTTTATACACCACAAATGAACCACACCAGACTGGAACAGATGGACTGAGACCCATGACTTTTTCAGGCAGTCATGGTGATGCAGTTGTTTGATCGCCACCTAAATGAAGCAGACCAAGCAGACAGACCCATTAATGTTTCTTTGAACAGAACCAAACAAGTTAGGTGTGAAAGTGCTCTAAGTCTTGCTTGTCACACACTTTTTATGCATGTAAAATAAACTCAGAAAATACTTTCTCTCGATTCCGGTTCTAACATTGCAGGCATGCATGCACAGCAAGCTGCCATCAACATCAAGCCCTCAACATGCAGAATAATAATGTCCCTATCAATAAATAAAGAGCTTTCTGCTTAGCACACAGTGTGAAAAGCAATGGTCTAGCTGTGAGTGGAGATCTGTCAGCACAGAGCATTCCTGGGACACAGTTGGAAGTTATGCTGGGTAACACGCAGCCAAACAGTGTGTGAGACCATCCTGTGGTCAAAAGGTCACGTCTGGTTTCTGCAAGCTGATTTTTGGTAACCATTCTGTGATGGAGATCTGTGAGCTGGTAAGCTCGTGATGAAAGTGATTTCAGGAGACATGTGTAAAGATTCTATTAGATGTCTTATCCTAAACATTAGACCACGTTAATCTAGCTCAGATTGTATAGCCCACTAAGAGAGACTAATTGACCATGAGACACAGAGACACTTGCTGTTTGTTATGGCTACGATCTCCTCTACTGAAGGCTCTTGCTATCCTATCTCTGCTACCACGTGTGTAGGATCTATATGACAGCCTTGGCTGCTATCCTGGAAACAGACAGTGAACTATTGTTTATAGTGAGTGACCTGAGTGTGGCCAGTGTACAGACATTTGCTGCATAAGAGAATACAAAGAGAAAAGACTTGGGTAACATGTGAAGGGAAATTCCCTCACACCTTACCTACACCAGCCCACCTTACAATGTACTACAAATATACTTTTTTAGTGTGAAAGTGGGAAAACTTGTCTTATTACTCACTCTGTCTAAAGCACAGTAGAGGTTTAGTAAAAGAAACATGCCAATAAAAGCCTCTGTGGAGACAAAAATAATCTCATAAACAGTGTCCACGCCTCAACAAATGACAGATCCTTGCAATGTATCATATTGTCTCAAATTAGGACCTCACTTCCTGCATTCATATTTTGAAAGTATTGATCAAAGAGCCAAAAAGCTGACAATGCTTCTACTCCTCTACTCCTTTTCAGCTCCAGAGACAACAACTTAATAAAAATCTTACTACACACCGATCAAGGTCTATCCCAACTTGGATGTCACTTTTGATAATCACTGGCTTTCCCTCACATTCCCTGGCACTGGTCCTGCTGAACAGGATCCCAGATCAGCCACCGGTTATGTATCCAGCCTTTCTTCTACATTTCTCCAGGATTCCACTGCGGCTGCTGGTCACTAGAATTTGCACCTATGTGTGCCTGTGTTTGTGCTTGCACCTTCCCTCGTGAAGACAAAGACAAGGAAACGATGTAATCGTAACAGGATATTCCTCCTGGCCTCAAAATCAGTGACAGTGCCAAAAATCTGGTGCTGCTGACAGACCTCCCAGCACCCCCAGCTGTTGAACTGCATCTTGGCCAACGCATGGGCAGATACAGGAAGTAACATTACCAAGACTGCTGCTGCCATCATGGGAAATGTCATGGCTCTGTTAACAGAGGTGGTTATCGACATGTTTGGTCTTCTTGGTGTTTTTTTGTCACCTAAAGACAATTCAGAGCATTTATTTTTCTTGTCCGTTTATGATTTTTAAAAAAGTTCAGACTGCATTCACTGCTAGTTTCTGTTTTGTCCTACCATTCTCATTTTGGCACAAAAAAGATAAATTTTTTGGCTGCAGCTAAGGGAAAGAATGGTACAAGGTTTGGCTCCAGCAGTAACTAGTCATGGCCAAACAAACTGGAAAAGTGATGAATGTCACCCCAGCCAAGAAATATGGTGCTATGTCATGTCCCTCACTGATGGGAATCATCCTGCTGAACGACGACAGGCCACATTTTGTCCCCATTCATCCCCACCCACAGGTGTTTTCCACCCATGTTATGTCCTTGTCACTTCCTGTGGTGTCTGGGGGAGATAGCATGATCATCCACCTGCATTACACCCCTCTAACAAAAGTCCATGGTGACAGGTGAGAGGAACTAGTTCCCCAGGCCAACAACAGGAGTTGGCAGTGACAAGACTGGAACTGGATACGACTATATGAGGGGAAAATAGGGTAAATCTAAAACAAATAAAGAAAACATACAACTAACAAGCCAGCCAGCTGGCCAAGTTGCTTAACATCTTAACATCCTGAGGAGCCAGAATAGAAGTTTTAATGATGCCTTTTAGAACCTGAATTAGGTGTATAAGCAAATTGCAGACATCTTCTGAAGGTCTGTCATGAACTGTGCTTTTTGTGGGTAAAGAGAGCAGAAGAATGCCTGTTGACCGACAAACACAAAGTGAAAAAGCAGCTATAGCCTCCAGTGTGAAATGTAAAGTCATCTTAACTTCCATTTACTTTCCTATTAGTATCTTATTATGCTCACAATGTGCCTTGTTACACATCTACCATGTTACACAGTCCTGCAGGGTGCCACTGGGTACAGTAGGAACTGTTAATCCAGTGGGGAAACTCCAGGTGGGTAGTTCCAGTATGTTGCTGGAGGCGCTGTCCCAGAGGGGCTGTTTTTCATCCTACGACAAGCATTTTATGAGTTTTTAGTCCACAGGGCTTTGAGAGCCCATCCCCAGTCTATTAATTTATGTTGTTTGTCCTGTCTGTTCTCTCCTGCCCAGCTGTGTCTTTAGGGGTGGGCAGTGTAACCCAGAGCTGAGGGTGGATCTGTGACTTAATGGGTAGATCTTTGACCAGCAACTTAAATTTTCCTTTTTTTCCATGCTGACATTGATTTTACTGCCACGCGTAGTTTTGTGACTTATCTCTGCCATCATGTTTGTTAAATCTCTGCTGGACTGTTGGACCGCTGAGGTAAGTTAAAACCCAACCTCAACAGCCTTAACCATCACATTTCCTTCCCAACACGTTAATGACTAGAAAATGTAGTTTTCTCCACAGTAGGCCTCTCGGGCTGGCTATCTACAGATTACCAGGTAACAATGACTGACAATGACCTAATGATTACAAGAATTACTCACAATAACCTATATAACTGTCAATATTAAGGATATAACACTGTTGAATACATTGTGGTTTAATTGTGATTTTTACATGAATTTTACAATGAATGTTATATTACTTGGAAATTACAGAAAGCACCGTGAATCCCTTCAAGACTTTCATTTTTAATCCTTCTCTGACTTATTTCACTTTACTAATATTAATCTAAATTATTGAACACAAAATATCCAGCAGTTTAACACAGCCGAAGTAGAAATGAATAGTGTCAAACTCCCTTATCTGAGCTCATCCAGCTGGTGGTATGTTCTCTGAAAATAATCAGGGTTGCATGTAGGCTTCCTCCCTGAATGAATTAGATCCTCCTGAAGGAAAATCAATGGGCCTCCCTCTGAGGAGGTGTTTATGAGGGTGAAAACAGAGACGGGATCCCAGGGAGGAGACTGTATAGTTGGTCATCCATCCATGGAAACAGTGTCAGTCCTCCTTCACCTCACCTGTCAAGTGCTGGCCCTCTGTTCTACCTTGTCTCTTATAGCCAGCCCATATGTCATTCGATCTCCTGGGACCATCACACATCACCTGGGATGACGAAAACCTGAAAAAAGAATGACATTTTAAAAAAATAGAAACAATGTTATAGAATACATTTGAATATTATGTTTGGGCCTCAGCAAAACAAATTGGTAGTAAAGTAAGAGGGTTCCTAATAAACATGCAAACGCATGTGCTGGTCACACAAGCAGTTTGGTGAAGTTTGATGTGTACAGCAAGTCACCATGACAGTGGTGATCCTTGGGGTAATGAAGAACCAGAGATTAAAAATGGAGGAGCCTATCACAGCTTACAGCGTACATTTGTACTTTTTTTACTTTTCCCCAGGAAAATTTGACTTCAGAGATCTAATTTCCCATGTTCTAGTGAATTTTTCATGCATGTGAATCACAGTGTAACCTACAAAAAGTAAATTGACGTTTTGGACAAATAGTTGAAACTGTTCAGGAAAAAAATTGATCTTGACAATCTTCAAAAATAAATAAGTAAATAAAACAAGTAGGCTAACTACAACAAGATCTGATTGCCTATGATTATTCATCAACATCAATATGATTATTTTCGTCGCACATAAGCTCAACTGTAACATTACTAATAGCTAGTTAGCTATCAAACTATTACAGCGTCACCACGCGTCTTCTGTCCAAAAAGATATTTTTACCATAGACACTGCATGCAACCTGTTGTGATAACTTCGGTACTGCTAAGTATCTACCTCTCATCCACCGGAGTAGCACTCTCTCTGTGTTACGGGACCAGCTAGCAAGCCCAGCTAACTGGCTAGCTAACGTTAGATCGCACTAGGGAACGCTACCTAATTAGCTAGCTACGTAGCTGGCTGGCTAGCTTGAAAACGTTTAGCTGATAACAAATGTCATTTGGAGAAGCTGCTGTCCCACAGGTTGTGAATGGATCAATATATATATGTGGATATGGTAAATAAAAAAACAACAACAAACAAAAAAGAGGACCCTTGTTAGCAGACACTACAATATTACTTACTGCTGGTAGGCTGTCGTTCTTATCCCTCCGACCATCAGATGTGACGGAAACACAGTCCCTTATCACTGAGAAAAATAAGTGCTGAAGTTGGCTGAAGTAAGTCTTACTTAGCGGATTCCAACGACCGTAGGTGTTACAGACATTCACTGAGATTTGTTAACTGTTCTGCCCTGGATATGCTCAAACATTAGCCTAATAGATTTAGTTCACAAAGTAAAATCATGTTCAAGAGAATAGAGCTTGGATGGCGGACCCACATGACCCACAATGATTAGTGTTACTAGATTAGTGATTAGCTTGCTCGCTACAGTAGTTTAGCAACTATTCCTGTGAAGAGTCATTATGTAATGAATTTAGAACCACATATTTTGTGAAGATGCATGAATAAATTCATGTTTGTTTCCGGTTTGTTTCCAGAGCCATAACCTTAACCACCACACCTACCTCCTTATTTTGAACCATATCTAGCCTAATTGTAACTTTATCCCTAAAACTAAGGTTTGACCCTGAAACAGCCTTTTAAGGCAGTGAATGATGGCCTAGATGCCCCTACTTTCCAAATGTGTCTGCACTGTTAGAGTCAAAAAACTCAGAGTGGTCCTCACAAAGGCATTAGAAGCATTAGAGCACACACACAAACAAACAGACACCCTATCATTCACCCTTATTCTCACACATGCACACACACTCAGCTGGCGATCAGCAGCAGTATGAGTCTTTGCTCATGCATAGCTGAAAGGCAGTTTGCCCATGTGAATAGCATTGCAATCTACATAGGATACATAAATCAGGGCACGCCAGTGTGATGAAAGATTTAATCTTGGTGGTCTTCAGTGGACATGGAAGATCCATCTTCCCAGACGAGAGGTCCATTTCCCCTGACACCGCTGACAATGCCAGCTCCATCGGCAAGCGAGACATTCGGAGGCAGATGGTGTCTGTCTCAAAGTAGATTCCTCCTTTGGAAACCAAATGAGTCCCATTTCTAAAAGCCTTCTAAAGCTAATGCCTCAAATCTCTTGTTATTACTTAATTCATTTCCAACTGAAAATAAGATTTTTTTGCAGAGAAATTTTGACATGAATGCAGTATCAGTGACAAATCTGAGCATTTTAGACAACAATCTATCAATCTATCTGTTAAATAAATTCAAATTTTTGGTCATTATCATTACGAGTCAATGTTTTTAAATAAAGGTGGCTGGAAATAGCAAGGGACTGACTGTTACAGCTCAAGACTTTTTTTTTGCACAGATGGCAACTCACTGAGACACACCCCGAAACAGCTGCTGTATAATTTGTCCTTCGTCAGATGAGCTGCAGTGTTGTTTACTGATTTCCTATCACAGTCATCATTATTTTGAAGCTTCCTTCATATATCATTTATAGTGCATCAACTCATGGTGGCATTTTGCTGAATTAAGACTCTGCTCTGACTAGTAAAATAGTTGATGTTTTTGGCGCCTTCTGTATTGGGTATTTTGAATTTCCCTTGAGAAATGGCAAATTGTGGGAACCTCACTGACTGTGAGGCACAATAGCAGAATATGCCAGAAAATCATCATAGTTTGTTGTAAATGTATATGCAGCATTCTGGATCTGGCTTAAATTAATTTATGGTGTCTTGTAAGCCTGTGCTGGCTGGGTATAGTTGTATGCATGACACAGTAATAAAAACTCCATTTATTGATTAATACAAGCTTGTCCCCTGGGTTGGATAAAATAGGAAGAAATACATCTAGGGTGCTTAATCCGTACAGTACATTTCTCTGTGCTGAATTGTATCTGTTGGTATGATCCATTTTCTTGAGTGCTCCCAGGCTGCATCTGAGGATGGCCTGTCTGTACGTCGTCATATATCCCACAATGTTATGAGACAGACCATTAGTTTATTGCTCAGCCAG
The DNA here is from genome assembly GCA_033238685.1 of Lates japonicus. Classification (NCBI taxonomy): domain Eukaryota; kingdom Metazoa; phylum Chordata; class Actinopteri; family Centropomidae; genus Lates; species Lates japonicus. The sequence continues at coordinate 7,364,984 of BRZM01000373.1, read as the reverse complement.
CATTGGCAAGCAAGTGAGCGTGAACAATGTGAAAAATTGAAGGGAAGAGGCAAACATTCTCCACCGATAAATTGAGAGAAAAGACAGAATTGTTTGTTTCTGAGTACTGTTGTTTTTTGTTTTGTGTTCCTGGTTTGAATGTTACCAAGTTAGTCTCAATCTAGGCAAATAGATATGATGAAGGATCTTTGGACAGACAGACTTCTGACTGATTGCTGCACATATAGTGCTTAAGCTGTCACACCACAGAGGAAACTCATAAATTAAACAAATCTGATCAAAGTGCAGATCTTCAGTTCGCTTTATTTTGAATGTCACTGCTATTAAACCCAGCTGCTGCGTCTGCTAAGTTGCATCTGTGACATTTGCAGAAGAAATGCCACCTCAAAGCTGCTCGCGCACCTTCAACGTGCTCGAAGCGATGGAAAACAACAGAACAACAGCCTGCCATGGTCCGTTACCATGGAAATGTATTCGACCTCATTCAAAAGAGAAGCTCTCAGTTCATTTTGAAGCACTGCTCACTGTCACTCTATCACGAATCAGACATGATTATACTGTATCCTCGCTCCCCCAATAAAACAACAGCTGTTTGTTTTATTCTCAAGGGTGACTTAAAATGGTGGTATGCATGGAGGAGCAACCCCTCCCCCCCTCGCGCACCAACGTGCAGCTACAGGGATGACACGCTGTACTGGAACATGAGAAACCCAGCTAACACTGTTGCCATGACAACCCAGCCAGAGGATAACTGTTTTACAGCATAAAACACCACCCACCACCTTGGCTGCCTCAGAAATATGTTGCTTCTCTTTGCTCTGTATGGCACTGGTGAGATGCCTTGGTCACGGTTTCTAATCTAAACTGTAGTGATTAGACAACTTCTGGTGAAAGAGCTGCCTTTTCCCTCCACTAAAGCTGAAGGAGAAAACCCTAATTAACCATCATATTGTCAGAAAAATACAAGCAAAAATTAACTGAAAATGTCACATCTGCATTGGAAATGTCATTGGTTTTAAGAGGTCTACCCCAACCGATAGTGTTATCTCCTTATCCTCTTTGTTTCACATTAGTACAATTTTAAGTCAAAATAAATGAAGTTGGCGCTGGTTTGTGATGCCAATATTTCATCAGGGACATTGTCATTTAGCTTATGGTGGATCAGAACAAAGTTCAGCCTCACCAGTAAAAACTCTAGCCATTCTTGCCTTGTAAAATATCTGGAAAACACAACATCATCAACAACATTGAAGTACCCTCTGTACTCTCTGTATTAAATTCTAATAATCAACATAAATATACAATGACTCTAATAGACTCAGCAGTGTAATGCTATTTGGTAATGCTATTGCTTTTTTCTTTTTTAATTTTCTATTAGGTTAAGTTTAATTATTCTTCTTTGTCTTATTATTATTATTATTAGCCCTGATAGTATTGTCCCTAAAATAAGTGTAAATCAGAGATGGTAGATATTTTTCTGTAAACCAGTATAGATTGAATACATGCATGTGACGTCATCCTTTTTCTTGTCACAACACTTATTAGTATGCAGATTCTCCCTGGCAACAGGATAATTGATTGGCCAGCAGAAAAAGACATTTTGGGTTAGTTTACTTCAAGAGTAAATCACTTATCATCTATCTAAACCAGTGTTAATAATCTTTGTAAATGTGCTGCATGTGATGTTAGAAAAGACAACTGCACATATTGTCTGATGGTACACTGTAAACATTTATTTTGACACAATATCAACATCTCAATTTGAGACAAAAAGAATAATTTTAAATCTCTATGCTGTCATTTTAGTTGCAGACATTTTTGAAACTAAACAGCTTTAGTGATCTGTCATTTACATAATATATGCCACGCTTCATTGGCTTCTTAAATGGGTGAACCAGTCAGTGTTAAATTGACATACACCTTGATTGCATTCTGGTGACATTTCGGTGAGGCGTCACCTTCATTAAATTTAGCCCGAAGATTGACAGCTGAGCTGCAACACAAACCACAAATGGCACAGAAAATGTAGCTGGATAAAAGCAGAGAAAATGGATCAAAAAGGAAATAAATTGCAGCAGATTGCTTGTTTTTAATTGTTTTGTTTTCTCATTAAATGAAATAGAAAAATTATATTCAGTCAATTTGCCGAAACAAAAGCTTGAAAGCAGGGTTTCAGCGTTACACTATGACAAGATTATCGATAGAGTGGGACCACAGCTGTAAGGATACGTATGACAGTGAGTACAAAAATGAGTTAATGAAATTTGTTTGCAAAAAGCTCTTGCATCTTAAGTCTGCACCATCATTGCTGTGTGAGCACTTCTGTGCTATTGCTGCATTTTAATAAGGCCAAGGCAGGCAGTCAGGCCTTAGTTAATAAACCTGAAGATGAAACATTGCCCTGGCTGACATCTCCTATGTGGGGTGGCAGATTCAGGACATTCCTTGTGTACCCTCTGTCATCATTAGCTTCAGCCTAGGCAAGATCCTATCGGAATATCCATTGACATCCAGCTATGTGAAACGCTGGGGGGAGGGGGACAGAGCTGGCGCTTCACAGGCTGATTGCTCACATGGGTGAAGATTCATTTTGGTTAACCATCCCTCTGTGCCATGATTGGCTGAACTAATGGCCCATAAGCACACCTGATTACACAAAGATGGTGAGACAGATTGCCATCACTCCTGGGGAATGTAACTTCAATAAGTCATTTCCACATTGAAGAAAAGCAAAATAGAGTCAATGGTTGGTTTGCAACAACATAGAACTAGTTATGTTGATATTATTCTAGCTTGCACATACAGTTAAAAACAACTTCAGAAGCAATAAATGGCAGAAAACCTCAGGCTGCAGCATACTTGTAGCCATGAGACAATCCTAACCTTTAAGAATTCTTTGTCTTGAAGTAAAGGCTAAAGCTACAAAAAGGTGGGCTCCAAAGAAAACTAATTAAGGTTATGCAAATCGCCTTATTTTGGTTGAAAGTCAAACTGTGAGAAATTGTATAAAATTAGGAGGGGAACTTGTGAATCATTTAGTGAAAATACAGGGGAAAGTATACACAAGTGAAAAAAAAATACAATTTGTATGAAAAGCAGCAGAGATTCTGTTTTGTGTCAATTAAATTTTTTGGCCATGTGTCCTTTTTTCAAACTGTGGATATTTAATTTTGCAGCTAAATCCTTCCATCATTAAAGGACTGAGGATCAAGAAGACAAGCAATAGAAAGTCTTATTCTTCAACACCTTTAAGCTGTTGAGTGACACTAACTCTCACACTTTTCTATCTTCCAATTTCCAAGACCTTATCTACTTTTCCGATTTAATTTAATCCTATGAGATGGTTTTATATTAAAGCTACTGATTTTCTGGCCTTTTTCTCTTTTGCAAATAACTTCTAAGGGCCTATCAAGTTAAATGAATCTGCGGAAATAGGTATCTTAAATATAGCAACATTGAATTACATTTTCTGTATATTCTGTATCTATTTTCAAGCTTACATGTGGTGAAATAAGAATTTTTCTGGTGATGTGTACTTGGACTGAGCATCCTGTTAGCATAAGTACTTCTGCATACCATCACCCTAATTGTAAACTGTCCTTAAATCATACAGTGTATCTGTATGATATCTGAGATACAGTATAGGTCAGGCTTTTAGGCCTTTAGTATCTTTGGCTCTTTAGTTGCCAGTATATCAAAAACCATCAAAAATCTTCTTGACATAGCTCTTTCATGCAAGATACAGAGACCCCAAATTAATGTTCATAAAAGCAAACACAAAAAGACTGTTGGAGGTGAGACCTAAATTCAATCCACCTCTCACTATACAGTATATTTGTGCTGACCAGATGTGTCCAGTAGCCAAGCCATCTGATCCAACTCAGCACCAGATGGTGAGCAACCCCTCTCCTTTACCCTCTACTGAAGTGTTTTGATCAGGATGTGAGAGTGGAATGGAGAGGGTGGGGGTGTGGGGAGGAGAGCTGTGTGATTTTTGCCTGGAGCGAGGAGCGGCTTTTTAGAAAGTCAAAGTGTTTGTGTTCTTTCTTTTCAAGATACCGGCCTCCATCCCTCGACTCCACCACATTACATATGCACATATAGTGTAATGAATGTAGGTAAAAAAAAAAAAAAAAACATCAAAGTTTGAAAATCTGGGATGTGCTCAAACAGTGAAAGTGAACCCCAATTCATCTTCCCTAAGGGAAAGTCACTTTGGAATCACAGGAGCACATGGTTTCCGTCACACTTGACAGAGTGAACACAGAGCAAGGTTTTCTTCTTGTGTCACAAGTGTTAGCAGGGAAAGGTTATAGGAAAAAGAGGAGTGTGTAATAAATTGGCCACAGAGTTAATGTAAAATGGCAAGACTTTATCACTATGCTGCCAGTTTTATTGGCAGAAAGAAATGCTGTTTTGTTCAGGCAGCATGTCTCAAAGCACCAGTTTACCACCATGATATGCACATGATTTTATCAGTTGCCAAGTTGCTCACATCCGACCCAAAATGCAAGCATGGGTGAGTTACTTATTGACGATGGTTACTTTGGCTTGTAACTAATTTCTCAATTACAAGAACCGATTTATGCATAAAAATGTTGGACAATCAACCTCTTATTTAAAAAAAAATACCCAGGGCATTTTTTGTTGTTTCCTGTTAAGCCAATACTACTGAGTGAATACTAAAGAAGTTGTCAATAATATATGGAGTAAAACATGGTTATTTTCTAGACCTGTAGTCCCCAGGCAACAGTCCACTTATAACAAGGACAGAATGTGGCAAAACAATGTTTTAATATTTTTTGATTTAATATGATAATTAACTTTAAGGTATAATGGAAAATTATTACAAAGAACTGGAGAGGAACATATGGCCTGATTGGGAGAAAAGAGAGATTATCTTCATAGAGCAGAGGGAAGTCAACTGTCTTGGAGACGTGTGACATTCATTAACACTCAGCAGAAGGAGGGTGGACCCAAGGCATCTCATCACTCAGCATGTGAGCTCATAACTATGAGATTTATTCTCCTCTATGGACTGTAAAACTCAGGCTTAGGCAAGACTTAGTTTTAAGTTACCGTGTTGCTGTTGGTGTTTTCTGTATTAACACTGTATTAAGACTGTTTTTCCAGGGTAAATAATAATTGTTAATTCCTTGAGCTTATCTGTGGACTAATCTGTTTTGTAGGCACAAGTGAATATCACTTTATGGTGTGACTTAATACACTGAGTGTGCTGACAGCATGTATCTCCCAGCATAGCTTCACTTAGTCTCAAACAGAGAAGAGGTCAAAAAAGCCAGGGTAATTGAAAACACGCGTGTGGGTGTGTTTGGATTGACACCACTCTGGAGGAGTTGGAGTAATGTCAGTTAAGCACAGTCTGTTCAAGTCTAATCAGGGGAAATAAGTGACACCTGTGTGGCTGAACCATGGGCATGAGTAGGGCCTTCAACTACACACCAATTAACATCTGCTGAATATTGCTCAGTTTTACCAGCCATTATCAACTCCACAGCCAGTTGGTAACTTAAATAATGTCATCAAATAATGACTTTAAGAAATGTAGTATAACATTTTTAAAATAATCATCTTTAACCATGTTTTATCACATTTGCCATAAAAATAGACAAGAAGACACTGTTCTCCAATTGTAATGACATCTACTGGCAGAAAGACCAAAGTAATTATAAATTATTTTTGCTGATAAACTGATTAAATCCACCTCTCTGTCTCTTTAAGATTTTTAAAGTGCTTCATTTAAGGATTAACAGCAGCTCTGCCTAAATAAATGACACACACTGAAAGATAACAAGAGATCAGCCACTTTTATTTAGAAAGAGTCCCAAAAAATAAACAAGTTAGCACACATTCCATATACAAAATGTCAGTGAGAATAGCCTGAATATGCGATGAAACTGAGAAGCAACTACGGCATGTTTCTATTGTTGATTACAAAAACAACAGTGATGATAATAGTACAGTTTACCTCCATTTTTTGTTGCAATGGAGAACTCTACATAGGCCAATTTCAGGAGAAAAAAAAACATAAAATATATTTAATTAGAAGTGCTCATCTGTAAGTTGTGTAACTGAAAAAAAAACCCCTGTATTTTCTAAACAAGTGTAAATCAAATTTAGTTTTTAATGGAAGCAAAGTAGCCTTGATGCTTATATGCAAGGGGGCTATAATTTTTCATATTTAAACTTTTTATATAAAATATATGTATATATGTATATATTGTATATATGTCTAACATTGTATTTCCAACTTCAAACAGTTAACCTCACAACTTCAACATTATAATGAAAACGCATGTTTGGCAGTAATGAAAGAAACTTATGTAGTATTTGCGGCAACAACATGCAACTGGTGCTACTTCATTGTCAGATCAATGCAAAATACATGGAGACTGGAAAACAAAGCGAAAAAGGCTATTGTATTAGCACTGTCATTGCCACCAACTGTACATCTAGTTACAAAAGTTACAGAATGTATCATTTACATTCACTGAGATGACAGTGATTGATTATATTAAGACTATATTCATATCTACTGGCACTAGAATTTGGCACTCTTACTTATTTGGCATTTAAAACCACCACGTAA